>JAOYNU010080164.1:0-57222 GCA_026745395.1 Tympanopsis confertula | reverse complement strand
ACGTGAGAAGGACCTTGAAGCAGCCAATGACCTGCCCGGCGGCCCTAACCGAGCTCGAGATCAGCGTGCGGGGGAGGGCCTCTGCAGATCTGGCAAACGTTGATTATCTAGCACAGCCCCGAAAGGCTGGGAGCTAACTACCTTAAGGAGTAAACCAAACTTGCAACTCAATATACGCAATTTATCAATCTGGCAAATGCAATAGACGTGGTTCAGAGGAAATTTGATCAGATAATCTTGACTCTTCAAATGTACGTGCTATAGCATTTCAACTTGCGCCTTGCTTGGCGATTGACGAAAACACGAAGAAACGAAAGTTCAAACTGCTAAGCGCTTAAGGGAGCATGTCATGGTCTTGAAGGACTGAACATGACAACCATAAGAATAAATTCGTTCATTGTCCTAGTATGCCAGTTGCACTGATTAGACAGCATGGATAGCTCACAGCTGTCGTGCTGAGCTTACTTGGACAAGAAGACAACATGGAACAATCACAAAAGCTTTCTCCGCTTAATATTAGCCTATAGTATTCCCCGTGGAGGCGTGAAGACGACATCATTGACCAGCATGGCTGCGGCTTTGGCCACGCCAAAACTAAACACGTATCCACCACCACCGGTGCCTACAGAAGACATCAGTATACCATTTTATTACTACTTGAAGCCATGGGTATGCAGTACCGTAAGCGTGAACGACGTTCTGGCCGCCTAAGCGCTCGTTCTCCACTCGGACGCCGCCAGTGCGCGCAGGCCGGAAGCCAACAATGTCGCGAATGATATCAACATTTTCGACTTTGCTGTCCAAAAATACAGAAGGCACCATCTCGTGTACACGTCGCAAAATCTAGAGTGACGAGAAAAGTCAATAGTTACTCTTAACGTCAGGATAGAAGCAGGAACTCACATCATTCCTCAGGTCTGCGTCCACGGCAGAGTCGCTGTTCCACACGGTATCACTCGTTAGCGACCGTAACAGTGGAGATAAGTGAATTTTTGATGAACCCACGTGTTATCGACTTGTTTAATTTCGCCAAAGATAGCTGTGCCATCCAGGCGGGGAATCACGTACGTATACGCCTTTCCATGCCGCATCACGACCTTGTCAAAGCTGGTCTTTACCAAAATCGTTTGCCCGCGGACCTCTTGAACGCCATCGTCGGAAACATCACGGAGAAAGCGAGATCCACATCTGGCCGCATTCTCTAGCACGTCGTGATCGAGGTGGTTCAAATCAGACAGCGATTGGATGTCCTGCCGCTGGAAGACAACGCCGTGGCCTTCTAACCGCTTTGATAGCCACGGTAGGAAGACATTCGGGTGTATAACTACCGTTTTGTCTGTCATAACGAGATTATTAGCAGTGAGAGAAGTAGAGACATTTTTCTTTGTGCGCCTACATCTCATTCCGCAAACAACACCTGCAGGCAGTTCTTCCTGGCTCATGACTTCGAACTGGACATAATGAGTTATACACATTGCGTAGTAGCACCGCATAAAGGTATACTATATATTCTACCTCAGGCATTAGGTCCTTATACCAAATCTTGTCCAAAGTTGTGTCATCTTGTAGGTCAATCATCTCAATCCTCTGTACAGACTGTTAGCAACAGCTCCCAGCGTACCGACGGCGGATTACCCGATTTAGGATACCTTGACACTAGACTCCGGGTTAGACTCTGCAAGAGCCCACAGAAAAGCAAATGAATCCCTCTGCATCTTTTGCTCTCTTGCCGTGGAGCCGTCCAGACCTAGGAAGACCGCTCCTGGCCAGGGGCTCGCCCACCGATGACTCGGCTTGTCCCCCGGTAGGTCTCTCGCGACAATTGTGACTTCGTGAGATCTAGACAACATACTGGCAACGGACATGCCGACGATGCTAGCAGAAAATGTGATTAGCGCCTGCGAACTCTTCTGCACAGAAGGGCGGAGCCCAGAAAAGGGAGATGGAAAGGGCGTAAGGAACGAACCCAGATCCGACTACTATCACTTTGGGCATAGTCGCTTTCTATTATGTGCACGAATTGTTTAAAATTGAAATTGAAATTTGTTGAATTGAAGATTAAAAGCAGGTAGAGAAGATCTCACGGTCTTTTTAATTGACAGCGACATGCACCATAGATTGGCGGGCAAGAGCGGCTCCCGAAATCGGCATCTATGACATGTGTCGCTCGGCATATGTGTCTATGAAGCATGGATTATGGAGCTGGAGTACGGAGTAATTGACCGATCAAATCGCTGCTCATTCCTGGCCGCAAAAGTAGGAGAAGGCATCGCAGCTAGCATTATCAGTAGGACAAAATCATTGGGCCCGAAAACCTGGGGCCTGAGCCCTTGGCGACCCCTGCCAGATCACCATATCCGGCCATCATAGTTCCAGCATCCATGACTTGGCACCGCGCTAGGCAAATCACGCCGGAGCCTGGCTGTGCGACTCGGCACCATAGTGGCGCGCTAGGCAAATTAAGCCGACCCCTCGAGCACACGAGATAGCACTTTATCCGAGCATCCATGGACCTGACCCGGGGCCTATCGCCTGGCGCTGGATTCTGGAGGCACCATTCCGGCGTTTCCCCTCAGAAAGGAATGCGTGGAGATATTCGGTCATATTTATATGAAAGGACCCGCGGCTCGAGCCCTTAATCAAGTCTAATGGGTATAGGTCTCTCATCGATCCCATCGCAGGTTGTCATCTATTAAAAAGTACATTTGTCAAGATTTGCTATATGGTTGAAGCTCACCTGCTTATGAAAAAGCAATGGACAATTACAAAGAAAAGTCGGGTGGGGAAATGCAGTCAATTGCGCCCCCAATTATCGATGTTGCGAATGGCACAGACAACCCTCGGACCGAGTATGAGGAGTATCTTGACCTTAACCGCGAGCTCAGCGGCAAAAGGCTACAAAAGCTCATGCGCAAAGTCGAGTAAGCTTCTCATTCTCTCTGAATATTGTGTTTACTCTCAGAATATCTGACCTGCGAATTCAAGTTGGCACGTTTTACCTCAACTCATCATCATCTACCTGCTGTCGTACATTGATCGCAGTAATGTTGGTATTACTGACCATTCATATACCAATTATTCATATGCCTCTGGACACTAGCTAACAAGAGAATTTGCTTACCAGGAAACGCAAAGCTCTTTGGGGCATTAGACGATATGAAGTTGTCCGGGCAAGACTGGAATACGGCGCTGTCCGTTTTCTTCGTGACCTATGCCGCGGGCGGAGTGTATGTCTTTTCTAGTTTCTTGGCCGATACCACAGAAAGTAGGAATGAAAGCCTAATATAAAGTCTATTTGAAGGCCTTCTAATATTGCGCTCAAACGGTTTGGCCCTAGAGTATGTCTCCTGATAAAGAGGTTCACGGCCATGATGCTAATTGTATCCTAGATCTGGCTTCCGTTGCTCTTCGCCATGGTGTCACTCATCCTCATTGTATCTTCTATGCAAAACAATAGAGCGGGGTGGATCGCCTTCCGAGTTTGTGAGTACCTGTCCAGACGATCCGTTTCGTCCAAGTGCCAAGTTGACAGTTTCAAACAGTACTCGGTTGGTTCGAAGCAGGTATGCAATAATGACATATGTCGTTGATTTTGAGATCGTAACTGAACCTGCCTAGGAATATTTCCAGGATGCTCTTTCATTCTCACTCTGTGGTACTCACAAAGCGAAGTCCAAGCAAGAATGTGTATATTCTATTGCGGTGCTTCTGGGTGAGTCAAGAGTATCCAAGATGACCCAATATCTTTACTGATAAAGTTCTCGACGAAGA
The DNA here is from genome assembly GCA_026745395.1 of Tympanopsis confertula. NCBI lineage: Eukaryota > Fungi > Ascomycota > Sordariomycetes > Coronophorales > Scortechiniaceae > Tympanopsis > Tympanopsis confertula. The sequence goes on along the minus strand of JAOYNU010080164.1, from coordinate 53,451 downwards.
GCTGGTGCCTTTTCAGGGCTGCTAGCGTATGGAATTGGTCATCTTGATCACACTTGGGGGTTTAGAGGTTGGAGGTGGATATACTGTCTGGAAGGTAAGCCCGAGACAACCCCTCTCACGAAGCCTAATTTTTCATATACTAAGACCGGATCTTCCTAGGTCTCTTTTCGCTAATAGTAGCTGTTGCGGCCGGGGTTCTTCTGAGCGATACGCCCTCTAAAGTGTTTAGATGGCTGACCCCCGAGGAGCGTCGATTCCTGCTCCTACGCCATCGCTTTGCAGCTGGAGGCGAAACTGGCATTGCAGAGAAAGAGGAATTTTCATGGAAAGCCGCAAGGGAGGCATTAACGGTGAATTTGAAATATAAGACTATGAAGTCTGAACGAGGAGAGCTCGCTGACGCATCCGATGTAGTCTCTTCATATCTACGCCGTGTAAAAGCAACATTTGTTCTTTGAAATATGCAGCTGCTAACTTGTCGATAGTGCTGCCATGGAGTTTACTCTTTGCGTTGCTGTTTACGGCTATTCTTTTATACTACCCACAATGTAAGGATCCACTTTTACGATGAATAGCGGAACAGCTACAGCTCATGCTGATTGATCCGATAACTAGCATCTTCAATCTTGGATATACGGCCGCTGAAGCTCAGGCCATGAAGCACCGCCTTACCTATTTGCTTGTCTTGTCACTCTGTTTTCAGGATGGGCTGCCGATAGGTGGAGGAAGCGCATGCTCTCCGTTCTTTTGCCGAATCTACTGGCTGTCTGGTAAGAAAGAATTCACCTTCTCCTTCAAAAATATAGCGCTAATCTCAAGCCAACGCAGTGGCTTCGTTGTCATCATAACTACGGCGAGATATCCAAGTCTTCCCGGCGTAACGCGTATGTTTGCACATTCCTTGACGCACAGCCGGCAGATGTTGATACATCAGTGCTGACTTATCAAAGTATTTGGTATCTTCCTCGTCACCGCGGGTCTATATCCCATATCTCCAGCAGTCACGGCATGGATCGCGCTAAATTGCGCTGGTTCTATGAAGCGTGCTGTAGGCATTGGTGCCATGATATCTTTCTCTCAACTTGGAGGGGTAGGTTTTCCAGCAAAAGATTCATCAGCCCGGGCTCACAGTATGTGCTAGATTGTTGGCTCCAACATTTACATTGCAGAACAGTCGCCTACATATCCCGTCGGGTTTAGTATCAGCCTTGGGATGTTGGTGGCTTTTGGTGTGATTTGGCCTATCATTTACTGGGTTATTCTGGAACGAATCAATGCGAAAAGACAATCCATTCCAATGTCTTTATCGGCTTCTCTAGCACACGTCAAGGCCACCTTCTATAAATTATTTTGGTTTGAAGTAGTGATATGTCGTCTTACCTATCAAGCATCTTTTTACGTGAGATCTCCATCTTTCAAGGTCATGGACCCTGAGCTTGATTATTTACGAGTAGCAGAAGCAACTAGGAAATGAGTGTAATCGCCAAAGGTAAAGACACGTTGATTAAATTATTGTAGCCTGGGCCATGGAGAACGCCAAGAAAGTGTTGGACAAAGAGGCTTGTGAGTTGCCGGAGATAAAGAAGAGGGGAAATGCGGCTAAGTCTTAAGCTCGTTAACAAACCATCGAGCGGAACCCTCCCGACTACATCCAACCGATATCACAATATCAGACTGCATCTCATCCGTCGCCATAGATGTTGAAAGCTTCAGAGTTGCCATAATGGACGGGGTCAGGATCCGTCAAAGCAAGGCTGGTCGAAAGATTAGCGCCTGCCGGCGCTGCCATCGGCAAAAGACCAAATGCTCCAGAGGTATCTTGACCAACCACCCGTCTCAGTTTACTGTCATTGACGATAGAGCTCAAAAAAGCCTTGTCGCAGCTGTCAGGCAGCCAAAACTGACTGTACTTATCCGGAGAGCGAGAAGGTTCTTCTTGTATCTGAGAGCTACCTAAAAAGTCTCGAGAGTGATCGAGAAAGAAACCACGCGTACGGTGGTGTCCGGTCTGGAGAGATCAGATCTACGACAAATGACGAGAAATTAGACTCCACGAGTCAATCCGCAGTGGAGAATTCAGCTGCTGAAGTGTTCGTTGAAAAGGTGAAGCAGCTCGAACAGAATGCATCAGGAACCCTGTCTGAATCATCATCCGGCCAAGAAGTTACTTTTAATGGTGTAGCGCGAGAAAGATTGAGCCAGCCAAGCTCTTCGTATGAGTATTTTCATTTAGCTCACGACATATCCTGTAAGATTAATTTGCATCTTCGCGACATTATATGGGAGATGGCCTCGATATGCCTACGTGACTAATGAAATACTCGCCAGTAGACCCCCAGATAAACATCAAACTCCCGCCGTATCCCTATGCTTGTCACCTACTGGATCAGGTCGAAATATACATGGGACACGATTATCACTGGTTCAAGTGGAAAACGTTCAAAGAGCGAATGAAAATGACGTACATGTCGCTGAAGTCACCCCTAGCGCGAGATAGACTATGCCTATGTCGCATGCTCATTGCCTTTGCACTGGGTGAAACTTTTGTGCAGTATCCCGCTGCATCTATAAATCTTGCTGCGATGACGAGCGCACAGGATGACGAAGGACTTGAGAACGAGGAGCATCCTCCGCTGCCATCGGTCCCCGGAGCAGAGTTCTTTGACCAGGCCCTGTTTCTGTTGAAGTTACCATATGAGGAACCTACTGTGGATCAGGTTGAGATCTTAAACCTGGCTGTATGTCATAACGAGGGTATGGTTCATGCATGAGGCAGGCTAACACCTAGTGCCAGACATTTTACTCCTACACACTCAATCGGAAAACACGGCCTACATGTACGCAGGAATGAGTGCAAGGACATGCAGCCTTCTCAGACTCCAGAAAGCCGCTCCAGAACCATTATTTTCCCCCACTGAGAAAGAGCATCGTAAACGCGTGTGCTGGACGAGCTTTTGCCTCGATAAAATGACTAGTAGCGAGATGGGTCTCCTGCCGTCTTTCCAGCCCAAGCATATTGAAATCGACTATCCAAATGATGAGTTCCTTAGCTTTGAAGAAAGTGGTGAGTTTTTCGAGGCGGAATTTTTTCGGGCGCGCATTCAAGTCACTATGATGAAGGCCGAGGCGGATACTTTCATTGATTTCTGGCAGTCCACCAAGGATGACATGCCAAATATAAAGCGACGCGCAGAGCCAATATTGACCAAATTAGAAACCTGGATGAATAAATTACCCGACTACATGTCATTTAACTGCGAACTAGGGATACCACACGAGATGGCGAAGATACCGACAATGAGATCACTGGCATCATTGTATCTTCGCTGTAACCAGGTGGGTCTCATGTGAAGGTCAGAGCTGACAAGAATATCCATCTTAGTGCTTCATTCTCCTTCTTCGCCCTTTCTTCTTGAGACAAGTAACCTGCATCATATCTGATGAAGTTAGCGATCTCCATAGCCTTGAAGTATTCAGCAATCGATGCCTTCGCGCTGCGCGGGCAAATTTCAGCATCATGATTGGGCTCGGGCAGAGAGAAAGACTTGGTTTGTTTTGCCCCATAGCCTCCTTTCGTCTTCATTTTCTACTATTAGTAGCGAATATTGGCTTCTGGGATAGCACCCATCTCTTTTCAGGCCTCGCTATCCTCTCTCTCGCCATGACCATTAATAAACTTCGTCCAACAAGCTTCAACAACGACGAAGGTGACTTCGCGATGTACTCGACGGGTCTGGATGTACTGCAGGGTATGAAGCGAGCTGGAAATCTGGCGAGCAAGGGTCATGAAAGAATGCTCGCAGAAATCAAGCAGTTAGAAAATATGCAGCCAGCGACTCAGGCTCAAAGACCCGAGCAACTGGTAGAGCAATGGGATTTGGATGCATGGATGGCGCAAGCTCTGAGTTATGAGCCATATGAGTCTTTCATGCCTCAGCTAGGCCTATAAGTAAACAAGCAATGCTCAAAGCAACATCAAAGTTGAATCCCTAGGTGGTTTACTGAGACTGCTCGCTCGGAAGATTTTGGGATAGATTTTTGGAGCCAATAGCCCAATCATAGCTTGACGAGAATATTCAATCCTCTTTCAAAAACTCATTCAATTGAATGAGTCTCAAAATAAGATTTTGGGACTCAGGGAATATTTACTATATCATAGTTGGGGGAGAGGACCAAATTCCCAATGCTGAGCCCGCCCGTTGTCAGAACAGTGCGTAGCAGTCCTGGAGCTCAAGATGATTTAGTCTCTATCCATGGATAGTGGTAAGCAAATACTCAAATCATCTATCAACCATCGAGAGCAAGCTCTATTCTCCGTCTCTTACAACAGCCAGTGCTTTCGGAACATCCCTCCGTGAATTACGTACAAGATGTTAATCGTACGTAACAATCTTATCAGATCCGATTTCAACAGCGTGTCTACGGAGTAATTCAGGGTTGTAGTGGAACCGTATCTAGCAGCTGGTAGCTCGGAGTTTCCTTGATGGTTCCAGAATAATCCTCGGATATCATTTATCGTGAAGGGGCCTATTGTTACGGCCGGTATTAAGTGACTGCGTAAATTACAGTCGTCACTTTGGTATTATGATGTGGGGTGTAATATACGCCACGGGCGGGGAACGCCCACAAATGTCCCTTTACTTATGCCCGATCATCTACCGCTCACGAAGACTTAAACTAGGTCTTGCTTAACGAAATGCTTAGCTCTAGACCTCCGCTCCCGCTTAATTGCCAAAAATTTTTAGAGCTATCATTGCCAGTATCTTCCAACTTAGCGGCGCTTCGAACCGCTTGGCACAGATTTCGAATCTGCCATATCCATTGCGGTCCACAAATAGAAACCATGGATCATAAATTACAAGCCGGAAAAAACAATAAGCGCATCTGATAAGATAACTTTGAGTCTCAATTAATTATTATTATCACAATTTCGAGTTGACCCATTTTGGCGCCCTTTTCTCCGTAAATGCTCGGATACCTTCCGCGAAATTATCCCCGGAATATAGACGTGGATACCACTCTTCCGCGAGTTTAGTAACAGTATCCTCGGCACTTCCTGCTTCCCAGCTCATGCGAACACCCAGACGACCCACGATCATCGCGTCGGGACTATTTTGACATATGCGACCCGCCAATTGCACGGCAGCTTGCGCAACATCCGCCCCAGGCTCGACAAGTTGGGTCACAAGACCCCATTCATGGAGTGTACTAGCTTGCACCGTGCGGCCGGTTAGGACGAGGTCCATGGTCCGTTGCAAACCAATAGTACGCGTCAGTCGAGGAAGGGATCCAGCCACCGCAACTATCCCGCGTTTTGCCTCTGGCAAAGCAAAAGTGGCGGTAGAAGATGCAATCACAAGGTCGCAGTTTGCTATCATCTCGAAACCGCCGCCCATGCATATCCCATTAACAGCAGCGATAATGGGCTTTTTGCCACTTCGACGCGGGAGGCCGGCCAGACCTGGCGGTGACATGTCATTCACTATACCTGAACGGACCATTTCATTCCATTCTAGTCTCGTAGTGTCAATTAGGTGTGTCATAAAACTCGAAAGGCTTCGAGATATACTGACCTCCAAGGTCTGCACCAGTGCAGAAAGCTCTCCCACTTCCTGTGATAATCCCAACCCATAGAGACTCATCTTCATCAAAGAGCTCCCATATCTTGGCAATCTCGCGGCTCGTCTCCTGGTTAATGGAATTGAGCTTCTCAGTCCTGGTCAAGGTCACCTGTACCACCTTTTCATGAGGAAAGGAAACATTGAAGTGGGTATATTGTGAAGGGTTTGATCTTAAAGACATTGTAAAGAATTTCTATACTACAACAAAGCATGATACAGGGGTACCTGGCTTATAATCTACTTTCAACGAAATAAGGTATAATTAATATGCGAATATTATCTGTATTGTGGAAATGGTGGCGCCCGCGAACACGGATTTTCGGGATAGTGGTTCCAGTGGGACCATGAATAACGGATATTCCCTCGGGACTGTTTACTTCATTTGTGAAGATTCTTGGAACGTACCTCGGCCTGGCCAGGCACAGGGCTCGGAGGAAAGAGAAATTCGCCTCAATCTTACGATCTTATTCGGTTGACTCCATGTTTTCGAAATAGGAAGCTCGTTAAGGCTACTAGGGCACCTCGGGTGCGGCAAGTATACGAACTAAATCTCCATCGCCTAATCCTGGACCCATCTCTGGATCAGATAAGACAAATTTGGTTTAAGAAAGTTCCAAGCCCACGGAATTCCAGATCTGATAATTTTGTCCTCAGAAGAAAACGCGGATCGCGGATCGCAACGATGGCCAACCCGCACATTTATCCTCCCGTCAAGCTCCCACATCCTTTCCTCACTTCTTATCGGGTGAAGTCAATTGATGATAAGAGAGTTCTCTTATTGGAGAGCCAACCGTCCACAGGCAAGCCTCTACCAAAGCAATTGCACCTTGATTCATTATCGTGGCGCGACTTGATATTCTCGGACGAGTCCGAACAGCCACCTTCCAATGACAACACATCATGGGCACGAGCTCGACGAAGTCCCTATACAGTCTTTCAATGGGAGAACCAGCTACCTACACTTGGCCAAATTTGGGGCATTGTGCATGCGATCTTCTTAGCCTATCCGACCAATGAATACTTTCGAGTGAAACTACAGGGGACTGGGAAAGAAATTCTACGGACCGAGCTTCTCACAACCGGCCTTGTCATCGCGCATCCAAAACCGTGGGGCTCTAAGGAGCAGGGATCAAAAGGCGAAGAAAAAGAAATTCTCATTTCACGGAGCGCTTTTTGGCAAGGCGCTGCCTCTCCAGTGGGCCCTCGTCCGATCTGGGTTGCTGGCGACGGTATCGACGGCCCGGCGAGAGAGTCGCTATCGCAGTATCCAACATGGCCAGAAAACTTTCATTTCACGAGCAAGTTCCCCGAAGAGCCTGTGTACACTCGGCACCCAATCCGCCGCCCGAAGCCACATCCAGGGTCAATTGCATACAGCCGTTATATCCCAGAGATCGACGAGCACTTCTCGCTAGAAGTGGTGAATTGGGAGGACGAAGAACATTTGAAGCTTTTCAATACTTGGCAAAACGATCCTCGTGTTGCAAAGGGATGGAATGAAACTGGTACATTAGATCAGCATCGCGAATACCTGCGCAAGCTTCACTTTGATCCTCATGTTCTTTGCTTATTCGGGCGATTTAACGAGACTCGATTTTCATACTACGAGCTGTATTGGGCGAAGGTAAGACCGCCATGTTACCTGGGGCTGATAGCTAGTGCTAATATTCCTATAGGAGGATCATTATGGTGCTCACTACAATGCTGGGGACTACGATCGCGGTCGCCACTCACTTGTTGGAGACGCGTCCTTCCGTGGCGCTAAGCGAGTCAACGCTTGGTATTCTAGCTGCATTCATTACTGCTTCTTGGATGACCCGCGCACTGCAAATGCAGTGGGAGAACCACGAGCAACAGGATCCATCATTTTATCCTATGAGAACTCACAAGGTCTTACCATTGATAAGTATGTGGATCTTGGACACAAGAGATCCGTGCATTCCATCGTCAGTCGCGAAAAATGGTTCCAGCTTTGCCCAATTTTCTGGGATGGGCGTGAGCGTCCGTTGGAATCTGCCGACCGTGCAGCCTGGAATGCCAAGCTCTAGACTTTTAGCAATTAAATGAAGATCTAGAAATACCATTGTGATTATATTGCGCACTATTCTACTAGAAAATTGTAGTAAGCATAAAAATCGATCCTTAGTAGTGAGACGGAAAATAAAGTATTTGGAGATGAACAAAAAAATGGGAGCTCGTAGTTTTCTCGTGATGACTAACAATTCTGAAGCCTTTGAATAAATGCCGAGTGAATATCTACGAGCATAGATCCTTTGTATGCAAACTCATTCCATTCTATCATCAGAAACTTTTATTACGCATTAGATAAAATAGGTCCCACTGACCAAGCTGCCTCATCCAATCCACCAAAAAATATGATACCGATGGTGATGTACCAACTTGAATATATGAATATCTTCCTAGAAGACCACACCCGCAACCTGGGGCTTGTCCTTCAAGTTGAAGTTCTTGATCATGAAAACCCACACAAAGCAAAGAACCATGATTCCCGTTCCGGCAGCCAGCATGCGGGTCTGGGCATAGCCGTAAGCGTCTTGAATGGCAATTCTAGTCACATTGCCGACAGGGTATTCGAGCTGCGTGGGGAGATCCTCATAGATGAGATCGTAGTTTGAGAGAGAAGAGGCTGGAAGGTACATCTTAAGAGCTTTGGAGAATGTGTTCTGCCAAATAACACCGGAGATAGTAGCACCAACAGCCCCACCGACAGTGCCAACAGAGTTGAGAAGACCAAGTGCCATGGCGAAATACTGTTGATCAACAGCGGCCAAGATAGCAAGTTGCTCGCAGATGATAAAAACACTTCCGCCGATTGAGATGAATACCTGGCACATGACAAGGTATCCAACGGACTGATTCGGCTTACGGAAGTAGATCATCAAGCCTTGAGCGAAGATGTAAAGAGGGACACCAATCCAGAGAAGCCATTTGAAGCGACCGGTGTGACGGATCAAGAAACCAACACCAATCAGCAAAACACCGGAGACGATGTCGAAGGTACTACTAACGTAACCAGCTTCGGCAACAGTCAGATTGTTGACGACTTGCAGGAAAGAAGTAAAGTAGTAGTCCCAGCAGTAGTAGCAGAGCTGATAAGTGAAGTCAAGAGCACAGGCACCGACGACTGTACGGTTCCACAGGTACGCTTGGCCGAACAAGGGCTTGGGTGCGAAGTAATATTCATAAGCAACGAATAGGAAGAGCATCACAAATCCAACAACCAACATGGCGATAATGTATGGAGTGCCCCAAGATTCCGGTGCACTACCGGCGATATCGAATGCAAGGAAGAAGACAACCAGTCCAGCTGAGAACAGCAAGACGCCCAAAGCTAGTACTTGGTTAGTTTAATGTCAACTCGATGTAGCACAACATATTACTTACCATCAAACTCCACAGTGTAGAACCAAATGCTCTGCAGAATGGTACGGTTGCTTCTCTCTTGGACAATATGGCCTTCTTTCTTAGCCTTGTGGAGATAGTACTTCAGGGTACAGTAGAGGGGAGCCGCAACAATGGGAAAGATAATGGCGAAAATGCCAATACCCCATCGCATGCCCATGCCATCAAGAATCTCGTTCGATGCCTTAGATCCACCAAATGCAGTGATAATGTAAGGCGAAGAAGTGAACGCATATGCAAGACCTCGATCTTTTAGCTGCGAGGCATCGGCGGTAAGCAGATCAACGCAGTATGTCATACCACCAAATCCTAGACTGTAGAAAACCTATATATGGAATTAGCAATGTGACACCATACAGTTAAATAGAGGAAAAATCTCACATAGCCAGCACAGAAAGTTGCGAGGTTGTGAGTCGCAGCCATCATGACCAATCCCATAGTCGCAATGATGGTCATGATGAGGAAACCCTCAGCACGGCCCCAAACGTCCATGATTTTTCCGATGGGAATGTAGCATGCAGCGGTGATAGCGCCAGACACAACATAGATGGACGTCAGCAAAGAGTGTGATTCCCAGTCGCTAGTAAGGTATGGAATCAAGTTGTTGACAACATTGCTTTGAAACGCGTTGACGAAGTATAGGAGCCAAATGCTGTTTGGGCGCCAGATGTTAGATAAGTTCCTTCACATTTGGAAAAAGACATGATGAAGGCATACTTAATGAAAACAGCCCCAAGTGCCCATCGGGACCAAGTTCTAGTAATGGCCGCGACATCTCGAACACCCTGTTGAAGATCCTCGCTGATAGGAGGAATTCCCGAGACTGCCTCATCACTGCTCTGGTTTTTTTCGGCAACAGCACTGTCCACCGGAGCCTCCATCTTGGGCTCCTCTGTAGTTGTAGTGGTCATATCGACCGAAGCAGTAGTGTCCTCGGTGTTCTGGCGACGGAAGACAGAGCGGAACTTAGAAGCCCCTGCCATGGCGAAGTCGGAATTTAGTGTGGGAATGACAGATGAGGGAAAACAAGAAGGCGATCACAGGAGTCGAGGGTCCTTATACAGAGGAGATATACCGGTTTCTAGCGACCGCTCCGCAGGATTGATCGATAAAGATAACATCTGATCTCGGTTAAAACGAAGCTAGAGGCGAACCATAGAACGCCACGCACGCCCAGACCGAGATATTTTGCTACCATCGTTGATTCGCCAAATTTGGGCGAAACTCAAGAAAAGAATCCCGAGCCTTTTACCCACTCATCGTGTCTCGCTCATGAGTACGACTCGTCGTTTAACCAAGTAGGCAAGCTGAGAGGGAAGCCCGTAGTGAAATGGGTAACGGGTGGATATGCGTAATTTCGGGTCACGACTAGTCACGCCCGGTAATACACTGATCATGCAGTACACGCAATGTATCGCCAAACAGTCGTATAAAAGTCCCTATTGGGATAGCGTCCCCGAAGTCCCACCAAGTTTGCCCTGTGGGGTTTCGTTAATTCAAGCGAGCGGGTGGAAATTATCTGATCAACGACGTTGACATCTCGGTGGACCGATGTCGGGTGGAATCGAGGCCCATCGGGGCTTTCCTCCCGAGGCCTGCAACACGAGTCTTCGGAAACAGAAATCGCCGATCCAGGTTTGCACAGGGTGGATCTAGGGAACTAGGACGCTGAGCAAAAATGGAGTGTCTTACATGGCCTTCCAATTCAAGTATAGCTTTGATCGATTGATAAGATTTGTAGCTAAGGGCTAGGGAAATTTGTTCGAGCTTTCAAGCTGCTAACACCCCACGCCTTCTACGCGGTCACTGGGTTCAAGATACTCAGAAAACGTTGATGTTTGTTGATTCAAGGCAATGCCATTAACACAGCACATTTGTTAACTGTCTCAAGCTTTTCATGGTCAGTTTACCGTGCGTGGAGTGTGGAGTTCGTCAATTGCACTCGCCATGAAAGGTTTCCAGAAGATCAAAGGCTATGCCAGCCTTTTGGTGGCCTGCAATCCATCAAAGCTTGAAATTTTCATGCTAGTTGTTGGGTTCTTTGCATCTATAGGCTCTGGCGTGCCATTCCCGATCATCGGAATTATTTTCGGTCAATTGCTCGACGATTTCAATTCAGCAACGTGTTCCGTGCAAGAAGGAACGGCAACCTCAGCTTCAAATGCCGCTGAACAGCACTCGATCAACAACGAAATCTTGCTGATTGTCTATCTTGCGATTGCACAATTCGTATTAATTTATGTTCATCTCACATGCTGGACTATGACGGGTGCGCGTTTAGCCCAACGTTTGCGCGAAACATACTTGAAAAATTTGCTGCGTCAGGAACCATCATACTTCGACAATCTTCCGCCTGGCGAGGTCGCATCGCGCCTAAACAACGACATTCAGACAATTCGATCAGGAACTTCTGAGAAAGTAGGAATTGTGATTTCGGCTGTCTCTTTCTTCATCACAGCATACATTGTCGCCTTCATCAAAGATTGGAAATTAGCTGCCATGCTCCTGTCGCTGATCCCCGCATATCTCCTCATGTCATTTGTGGGCAGCCATTACATCGAAAAATACTCTGGTCTGATGTCAGACTATGCTGCCAGCGCCGCGTCAATTGCATCGGAAGCATTGTCCAATATCGTTGTCGTACAGGCATTTGGTGCGAATGCGCGCTTGGAGAAGAGATTTTCGAAAGAACTCAAGGCATCAGAAACTGAAGGTCTAAAAAAAGCTGCGGCTGTTGGAATTCAATCAGGAGTGCTATATTTTGTTGCTTATGGAGCAAATGGATTAGCATTCTGGCAAGCAAGTAAAACAGTGGCCAACTCGGTGTCTACAGATAGTGCCGGAGTCACCGTCGGTGCTACATTTACCGTGATCTTCATTTTAATTGAAGGTATGTCGTGATTCTTTTCTTGCAACCGAACTTCGGCTAATCCGCATATAGCAACTTTACTCTTCAGTCAAGTGTCACCTTTCCTGCATCTGTTCATCCAAGCTGTTGCCTCCTATAGCAAGTTGCGGGAAGACCTTGAGCGCGTCCCCAAAATCGATGGTACATCAACAGAAGGTGTGCGACTTTCGCAGGCTGAAGGGAAGTTTCAGTTTGAAAACGTATCATTCACGTACCCATCTCGACCAGAGATTACAGTACTTGACAATATCAGCCTTGAAATCCCTGCGAAGAAGCACACGGCTCTTGTTGGACTGTCAGGAAGTGGAAAGTCAACGATTGCAGGCCTTGTTACCCGGCTCTATGACCCAAATCAGGGTCAGATCTCTTTTGATGACCAAAATCTCCGCGAAATCAATGTCAAGGATTTGAGAAGCTACATCAGTCTTGTTCAACAGGAACCGTCACTTTTAGACCGATCATTGTTGGAAAACATTGCACACGGCCTCATAAACTCCAGCAATCCATCACATGCGCACTTGAAAGAGGTGTTTATCACATCTGATTTGGAAGAACTTGCCGCTGAGCTCAGAGAAGGAAAAGATCTTATGACTCAAGCACAAAGCCGAGGACAACAAGTGGTTGAAATCGTGAACTTGGTGCAAAAGGCGGCAGGTCTTGCTGACGCAGAGAGCTTTATTTCTCATCTCCAGCATGGATTCGGCACTGTGGTTGGTTCTAGTGGAAGACTGATCAGTGGAGGTCAAAAACAACGTATCTCTCTTGCACGCGCACTTGTTCGAGATCCGGCGGTGTTGGTCCTCGACGAAGCTACCGCATCCCTAGATTCTCGTAGCGAGCAGCGAATCCAGCAAGCTATCAACAACATTGCTAACGGAAGAACTGTGATAACCATTGCGCATCGTTTATCGACCATCACAAATGCAGACAACATAATTGTTATGCATAAGGGAAATATAGTCGAGCAGGGCGACCACTCAACGCTTATGGCTAAAGACGGATCGTACGCTGAGCTGGTCAAGTTGCAGACTCTCAGTACTTCATCAGAGAAAGCTGATTCTGCTTCCACAAAAGATAGCTCGAGCAAGTCTGACCAGAGCTCTGCTGTGGATGTGGACATCTCAAAGAGCGAAATTGCCCACGAACATGAAATTTTGGACGAGAAAACAGCCCATGCCTCCGAAGGCCCTGTATCCTCTGACGAGGGGAAGACAGAGGCAGACGACGGAGAAGAAGAGCCTGAGACGCCTTCAAAGTCTCTTTGGACCTTGCTCAGAGGCTACGCTCCAACCGTGCGACCGCACCTCCTTGTTATTGCCCTTGCCCTCATTGGCGCGAGTATTGTGGGAGGAGCATTCTCAGGCGAGGCTGTGATTTTTGGGAACACAATTGGTAGCTTGGACCCTTGCAACAGTGCAAGCTACATTGAGTCACAGGGCAGATTCTATGGTCTTATGTTCTTCGTCCTCGCCATCATTGAGTTCTTCGCCAACGTCGTGAGTTGGGCTGGTTTCGGGTGGGTCTCTGAAAAGGTCGTCTACACAGTGAGAGTCCTGTCATTCCGATCCCTTTTCGAGCAAGACATTCAATGGCATCAATCGAACGGTCGCACGCCTCCTCTTCTTCTCTCTTACATTACTCGCGATGGTAATGCTCTCGCTGGACTGAGTGGCTCCGTGATCGGAACATTGTTTTCCATCACGATTAATCTCATTGCCGCCATTATCTTGACACATATCATCGCTTGGAAAATTGCACTTGTCTGTCTCTCGTTAGTACCACTGCTTCTTGGAGCGGGGCTTATGGAGCTTCATGTCCTCGGAAAGTTTGAAGAGCGCCACGAGAATGCATATGCCACCTCTGTCGACATTGGAGTTGAGGCTATCACGTCCATCAAGACAATTGCATCGCTCTCCTTAGAAGATGAGACACTGAAAGCATATCGCAAGTCTCTGAAGGGTCCCCGAAAGGAAACATTCAATGTGACTTTGCAAGCAAGCCTATGGCAATCCACTACATATTTCCTTGGAAACTGTGTGAATGCTCTTGCGTACTGGTGGGGAGCAAAGCAAATCCTAGCTGGAACATATACCCAGACTCAATTCTTGATTGTGGTATTCTCCCTGCTAGTCAGCGCCCTGTTATGGAGCCAAATGTTTGCCCTCGCACCTGAGCTTTCTCAAGCGAGAGCGGCATCAGCAAGGATCCTGGGCTTGATTGAGATGGGCTCCGATAAGATGCAAGGAAAAATTCCCGATCATGCTCCAAATGCCGTGACGAAATCTGGAGATTTGGAGTCTTCCGGCGAGTCCAAGGCAATCGGATCGGATAGCAAAGCATCAAGTGTCCAGCTTCACGATGTTCACTTTGCTTATCCTGCTCGCCCGGATATGAAGGTCTTGAATGGCTTGAGTGTTGACATCCGACCGGGCCAGTTCTGTGCTCTTGTCGGACCTAGCGGAGCAGGTAAATCTACAATCATCTCCCTTGCGGAGCGATTGTATGTTCCTGAGTCTGGGTCAATCCTGATAGATGGCCTCGATGTAACGAAAACACGAGACTCATCATTCCGTGACACGATATCACTTGTTCCGCAAGAGAGTGTCTTGTTTGAGGGAAGTGTGGAGTTCAACATTGGTCTAGGTGCAAAGCCCGGACAAGAAGCGACTATGGAAGAAATCATTGATGCGTGCAAGCTTGCAAATATTCATGAGACAATCGAGGGGCTTCCGGAAGGATATAAGACCATGTGTGGTCCAAACGGAAACCAGTTCTCAGGAGGTCAAAAGCAGCGACTTTCTATTGCGCGAGCTCTTGTCCGCAAGCCAAAGCTCCTCATTCTTGACGAATCTACAAGTGCACTCGACGCTGAATCAGAGAAACTACTCCAAGACGGACTGGAGAAAGCGGCAAAAGGAATAACTGTCATCGCGATTGCACATAGGCTTCACACAATTCGAAAGGCAGATGTCATATTTTTGATTGAAGCCGGCCAGTGTGTCGATAAGGGCTCACATGAAGACCTGCTTGAACGATCGGAGAGTTATCGTGCCAATGTTATGCATCAAACAGTGGCGACGTGATGTTGCGTACAGATGAAAACTGATATATAGAAATTGTATACATTTAATCTTGAAATTTAATATTACTTCACTACATGTTTTTTCCCAATGTATGACTGAGTACTAGATTTGGCGCGTTTCTCTTATATTGAATGTGCCAACACGGGGCGTCTCCGAGGTCATGGCTCTTAGAGTCTTGAAAATACTTGCAGTTTTAAACCACCAGTGTAACTCTACAAGTACTCAAAGTTCGATCATTTAAAATCGAGATAGAAAGAAAATCAACAAAGAATTTGAATTGGTTACTAGTACTTGTAGCTATCGAGTTAAAGTAACAACTAGAAGAGTTTCAAATCAAGTAAAGGGCCAGTGCGCCTTTCAATCAACTCTCGGACAGTTGAAGCTAGCTCGTCAAGGACCGAATTGATGAAGAACGCTTCATTCTCTCTTCCAACCACACCAACGTGCATCTGACCTTCCCTCATATACGAAACGACTTTGAGGGGATAGGGGGCATCTCCGTGCGGATTGAAGATATCAACTTTGCAATTTCCATTGGAGAATGGCATTGAATCAAAATCTTCCCAGTCTTGATGATGGACAAGGGAGTCAAAGAATTCATCGGACGACCATCTGGTGCAATTCTTGGAGATATTCTCAAACCCAAGATAATCATACGTGGAAGACTCTGCGCTTTGTTTCTGAACAAATTCCAAAAGCTCGGACGCAGTCCAATGCGATTCGAAAACGACCCGGATGGGGGTGATTTGATAACAAGGGCCAACAACATCTTCCACATTCGGCATCTCGACAGCCCGACCTGATGTCACACCCCCGAACGTAATGTCGATTTTCTGAAGACGGCGTGCCAGAACAAGAGCCCATGCGGCTGTCAGAAGATTTGCAGTGGTGATATAGCCTGACTGCGGAGGCACGTTGACAGCCCTTGTTTGGAACAATGCCTTATCTGTAGGCTGAATTGAGGGCCCTTGAAGAGCAGAGAGGCTTGAAAGCGAGGAATCTTTGAGCAAACTCTTCCAATACTCAACTGCTGGTTTCTGGACTTGCTCGATAGAGGTCCAAGCAATATACTCGGCGAACGATCTAATATCATGGAGAGCTTTTCCAACGTACAAAGCCTCCAAGTCTTGAAGTAATCTCGGCAATGAGACTCCATCATACTGCGCATGAGACAGGCCTAAAATGAGGCATTGCCGACCGGTCATTCCCTCTGCATGCACAACGCGGAAGAATGGGGACCCAAGCTCGAAATCGTTCTTGATGTCGGCTTCACAAACCTCTTTCGCCGTTTTTTCTAGATCTTCCTCGCCAGAGCACTTCGTAATGGAGAGCTGCAAGTCTTCCAAGACCACTTGGTAGAACTTTGACTGATCCTCAACAAAAACAGTGCGCAGGATTTGATGAGCGCGAATGAGATCTTGGCAAGCAGAAAGAAGCTTTTGTTGCACAATACTTTCGTCGAAAAAGAGCACTGTGTACTGATAAGATGTCTTTGGAGTATTGATTGTTGCCTTAATATCCATCACCTGCGAATCGGTTGTTGGGAAAACGTCTTGAATTTGCCAACTTTGGTCTGCAAGCTTGGGTTGAATTGTTTGAGACACGAATGACTCAATGTCAAGCTCTTTCAACATCCCGAAAGGCTTGTATGATTCCAAAACATGTTGATAGGATTCATCCAGCTTCAGTACTTGTGCTGCATCACCAAGGCGCATGTGCTGGAAAACATTGGCCACTGATAGATTGTGCCCTTGTACTCGAAGACTCGATACTAATTTCATCGCGAGCACCGAGTCACCTCCAAGGCGGAAGAAGTTATCGTCAACATCAATTTTTTCCTCTTTCATCTTCAAAACCTTGGCCCATGCGGCTCGTAGAATCTGCTCTTTAGCGGTCAAATTTGCTTGTGTAGATGTATTCTCCCATGCTCTCTCAAACCCTTCCTGCAACTCTGAAAATACGGCTTGGGGAAGTGCTGAAGCAAAACTGCTAAGTTCCGCAAGGGAAAGTTCCTCTCCACCCTCGGAGAAGAGGTTTTCAACCACGACATAGCCAGACGGCGTCATATATGATGGTAGAGAGTCATGGATGAATTTATTGAACTTCTTCAAAGCAATGCAGAGACTTGTCGGGGCTGCAAGTGGGACACGGACGTTCTGGCTGTTGAAATGGACTTCGCAGGGTGCAGAAACCAGCTGAATCTCCTTCTCTTTGCCGAGTTCGGGCTGTAGGAGAACAATAAAACCCTGAGTCTCTTGTTCCCCTTCGGCGCTTCTTGAATTGTCCAGCTTTCCAATTCCAACCCGAACTGTGGGCGGGAAGTACCTGGAAATATGAACCTCCAGTTCCGCAATGTTGACTGCATGTCCTTGGGCAAACAGAGCTTCCTTCCGACCGATGAAAAGAAGACTGCCATCCTCCTGTTGCCTCACAATGTCGCCCGTGGCTTGCAGCTTGCCATGGCGGCCTGCATAAGTGGAACTTCCAGCTTCTAGCCAATTTGGCGATTCAATAACATCCCCAGGGAGACAATCGCCTTCCAGCCAGAGCTCCCCAAGACATCCTATCGGAGAAAGAAGCGAAGCATTCTTGGGATCGCAGACCCATGAGTTGATAGCCCGGGGGTACTCGGTTTCCAGCTTTGAGCTTGCACTGGACCGAAGTGTATTCGATTCTTTGTTGAAGCGCAGGGGCGGGATCTTATTTAACCGCCAGATCTCGTCCAATTCTGTACCAGGGACAATCGAAGTGTCACAAAGTGGGCGTCCCAGGTCTTGCGTCAACTGGTTGCATGCCTCTTGTAATTGAACAAGGACCCTTTGCATCTGCGAGACCTGTATGAGACGGCTGTCAAAGTTCGCGCAGATCCTGAAGCCCCCCTTGCGGATTCCGCAGCCGATCATCAGGGGATAAGGGTTGAAGTGCAGTGCTTCACGAACGACGTCCCCAACTGCAAATCCAAGCTCACTGCCTCCATGATCAGGTTCTGGCTGAATAACCAGACCTGTAGGCGCTTCGCAAGCATGTTGAGCATCATGACTGACTTTGCGAATATTTTGCATGCCCATGTGCTGGTAAGGTGTCCGTGCAAGCACTCCGTGTTGGATGCTCTGAAGGAAGGCCTCAATCGTCAAAGACCTTTGGGCGCTTATCCGAACAGGAACTGTCGCAATAAGTGGGCCAATGATTCCTTCCACACCGGGCAGCGAGATATCACGGCCTGTCAGTGTCTCGCCAAACACGACATCCTCGTTGCCCGAGTATCGTGATGCCACGAGCGACCAAGCCCCACGAATCAAAGTTGCCATTGTAAAAGAATATCCCGAGCTTGCATTGACGGTGACATCATGCTCTACCATTCCGTCCGGTATAGGAAGGAAGTCTCGTGAAGGCAGACGGGGAAATTGAGGACCAACTGCATTCTTCAACTCGCGGCGCCAAAAGTCTTGCATGGATAGCTCATCAGTATCCTTGACATAGTTGACAAAGTCTTTCATCTGCGCTGTGATCTCGAGAGATTGGTTTTTCAGCGCACTCCTGACATGGTGGAGAATGACAGGCTCAGACCATCCGTCATAAACAACATGATGAATGGTCCAAACCATGTACCTGGCACCATCATGTGGACTCTGAACAATGGCATACCGCGCCAATTCACTCCCAAGGCTCATTTTGAGTGCTTTGTCGGTCTGAAGATATTGATCAAGATCATTTGAATGTTTCCAAGAGACGGCTGTCTTGAGGACCACCTGCTGAAGGCCTGGCTCTTGTAGCTGCGCCAAGCGGGTACGCAATATGGGAATTTCTGCCACAATCTTTTCCCAAGCAGATTTCCAAGCATCGGTATCAATATCGGCAGGGATTCTTGCCACTCGTTGAGCGATATATGGCTTTTCTGATTTCAGTGAGAATGTGAAAAGCGATTCTTGAGTAGGCGTGCACGGATAAATGTCTTCAATGCTGTCTTCAGAAATCATGTATGCATCAGAAGCTTCTCGGACCGCATCTTTGGCATCTTGAGATATCAGCGAGAACGGCATGATCTGCGAGTATGTCGCAGAATCACAAACTTGAGTAACACCTGCCATCGCAACAAGGCTTGGGCTACCGAACATGTTCATGACTGATATATCCAGGCCTTGTGATCGACACACGGACACAAGTTTCATCGCTGCCAAAGAATCTCCGCCCAAGGCAAAGAAGTTATCACTCAGGCGAATCTCGTTTTCATCGACCTTCAAGACTTCGCTCCATGCTTGACGCAGACGCTTTTCCAATTCGCTTATGTCTCGAGAAGCTGGGGACTTTGAATCCTGATCCAACTGTCTTAAATCGACAGTGGTACCAAAAGCCCTGAGTTGTTTTCGGTCTGTCTTCCCAGAGATGAGAACTGGGATTTGATTGACAGGGATATAGGCAGTGGGGACCATATATCGTGGTACAACCTTAGCAAGCTTCTCGCTTATTGTGGACAGGATCTCGGTCAACTCTTCGGAAGGCTTGGCTGCACTAATGCCAACACTATCTTTTGATGGACTAGAAGCAGTCACAAATGCAACTAGTGTCGGTTGTCCTCCTGCTCCATGGGGGACAATCACCTCTGCAATAACATTGGCATCGGAAGGCAAGAGTGCCCTGAGCTGACTTTCAATTTCCCCGAGCTCGACGCGCTGACCTCGCAGTTTGACCTGGGTGTCTTTTCTTCCCGCGAAGACAATTCCCCCAGAGCCATCTGGGTCATATTTTCCAAGATCGCCAGTTTTGTAAAGGCGGCCTGAGCGACCATGGAAGTTTTTGTAGCCGTTGGTGAGCCAGAGTGGATCGTTAATGAATGCACTCGCTGTCTTTTCAGGGTCATTAAGATATCCCTGTCCGACGATCGGGCCTTCGACGAGAAGCTCTCCAACTGCACCGAACGGCATGAGTACATTGTGATCATTTGGGTCGACAATCCACATGACAGCTCCGTTTCCAGGACCAATAGAGATATAATCACGACCAGTCGCTGCGCTACTGTTCACAGTGCAGCCGATCGTACATTCACAAGGGCCATAACCGATAATGATCCGGGCGTCCTTTCCCCATATTGTCGCGTCGCTGGCGGATACTGCTTCTCCACCGAGTCCTAGACCACCTGTGAGAGAGCGAATGACATCTTGATCCAAAATGCGACCGACAGAGGGTGTCAGCCCTGCGTAGTTGATTTTCATGCTGCGGATGACTTGATTTATATCGTTGAGGCGATCTTCATCGGAAGGAATGCATAGACAACCGCCGTTACCAAGTGTCAAAAGCATACTGTCAATGCTCACATCAAACGCATAGGATGCAAAATCCAGAACACGGGACTGCTCTGTATATCCGACGGCTTTGGCTCTCGGAATTGCACTGCTGGTGTATGTTTTGTGCGAAATCTGCACGCCCTTGGGGGTTCCCGTGCTGCCCGATGTGAATATAATGTACATCAGAGTATCAGGGTCAACCTTCGGCAGTCTGTCGACTTCATTCGGTGGGGAAACATTTTCAAACGTCTCTGGCTCTGCAACAAGAATTTTGTCTCGAGGCATGATGGAACTTGCGAACTCGAGTTGCTTCCTTGAAGAAACCATTGACTTTGCACCAACTTGCTCCGCCATATTCTGAAGTCGTGCGAGTGGGAGTGTTGGGTCCATGAGAGCAAATGTAGCGCCCACCTTCATGGCGGCAAGAACAGCAATGATAGTCCATCTTGATTTTTCGAAGCAAAGGGGCAAGATATCGTGTGGTTGGACCCCAGCATCCTTGAGCATCCATGCGAAATGCGAAGACCAGTGGTCGATTTGCCAGTAAGTCAGGTCCCCATCCCATGATGAAATTCCAATCTTGTCATTCAGGTCCTGAGCGCGGTCGCTTATCATTTCATCCATGCAGAAACTGTACGTTGGAGGCAATTCATGATTGATCCGCCAAATTTCATTCAAGTCGGGTTCAGATGCCTGCATAGCCTGCTCGATAGTTGCCTCTGGATTTGAAATGCATGTTCGAATAGTGTCGACAAAACTCTCGACCGTATGCGCTAATGTGTGCTGCAAAGTATTTTCACTCCACCAAACTTGGCGGATCTCGAGATATCCAGCTTCTAAACGAATTTCCATATGTTGTGTTCTCTAATGAACATCGTTAGATATGTTGCGCAACGAGATGTGTAAAAAAAGCTCCATACCTCATCATTGACTTGGTCCGAAATTCCGGAGAGGCGATTTGAGCTGACGAGGAGGGACGAAAACCCACCCGCGCATTTCCTCTCTCCTTCAATATCTCTTAAATATCTCAGAGTTGCTGCCAATGCCTCTTGGATAGTAATATGTAGATTGGGAATGATATCTTCAGTGGGCAACGTGTTGTGTTTGCTCTTTCCATCTTCGCTTTTGTAAGCCCATTCATAAAGAGGCAGTACTCCTTCTCGCGTTCGCAATAGAACAATAACCCAGGAAAGGAGAATGATTTCTTCCCTCATCCCTGTGAAGGAAGAACCATCATTGGAAGACAGGTCCGCTACTTCAAAAGACCGGAAGCTTTCGTTTGCGACTCCTCCTTTCAGACTGTCTTCAAATACGTCATCCTGTCTGTTATGATCCAGTGGATCAACCAAATCAGTAAACCGCATGTTGGCGACTAGCCGAAGTAGTCGATGTTGGCATCAATCGGCAAGTTGGCGGAACATTAAGGGTGCACCTTTGATCTGGTGTAGCTTTAGCTCTGCCTACGAATGGCAGGAAGAGTACCGCGTATCATATATGGAACTTGAATGAATCGGGCTATGTACGCAAGTTAAGCCAACTTTACAGGTAAATGTATCCACAGTGGAGTAGTAAGCCATCGTTCTCTCTTCCGGATATTCCATACCCAACGTGACTGGCGCGGTAGACGACTTTTCAGACTTCTGCGCGTTCCTACACTGGTTCACCCTAGCGGGAGGCAATTTCCCGACACTAGGTAACAGGAAATCACAAAAAGGATAATGACCCGAGATGCGGATGGGAAACTTGCTTTGCCTCGTATTCATTCTCAGAAGATTGATAAGTTAACCGAGGCCGCATTATGGAACTCTTCCGTGCGAGAATTTATCTGATCCGCTGAAAGTGGACCGTCCTCGTGGAAAATGTTGGTATCAGGCACGTTTTAGCTTTCGTGGCGAGATGTGGCTCTGGAGCCACTCAGTAACAAAGAGCATGGTAGGGGCATGACGGGAAAATAAGGAGCGAATATTTTGATTCATTGAAACGGAATAATAAAATAAATCTATTTTCATCAATTTATTTAGCATGCCCTCGCAAAATTGGGGCTTCCTCGGTAAGTAAACCTCAATTGAGGCAGATAGATCTGGACAGTTTTTTTTAGTCAAAATGACCCTGACACTCGTCTAGACATCTCAATCGGGACCATCACATTGGACTTGGTTTCGCAATCCTGAGATGTAGCAACGACCAACACCTCTATAGAGCTGTAGAGAAATGACCATGAAGAGATTGTAGGCCGTTTGGAAACGGCCAGCCCTACGCGCATGCATGTATCCAAGAAATCCATTTTTTATTTAGTTGACATGCATAGTCTTGTCCTTGTTAAGGCATGATTGACGGTGTCATTGAATATGCGGAACTTCGGTTTCCAGCTTGCTAACTCTGGAGGCACGGCCCCATGGTGTACGGCGGCAGCTCATAATGACTAGCCGCCCTAGCCACGATCACGCCATGTGCCGCCATTTAAAAAAGTTGCAAAGGGAATTTTCTTCAGTAAATGATTTAGCTCTATTTCCGATTTTCCCCCCCAAGTCTCTCTAGTGGGGCATTGTCAGGTCCGTGTTCGTGGCGTGACGAGGTGTGTATGGTGTTTTTCAGGATACAGGTTTCAAATACGGAAACATGATTTCGGCATACGCGTATGGTAACCCGCGGTGGGTGGTCTGTCGGATCAAAGCGACTTTCCGGAACACGCGTGGTCCCCGAAATTAGCTCGATCAGATAACGAAGCTGCATGAGGTCAGAGCTTTCGACACCGTGGGAATCGCACTCCTTCAAACCGCACATTGCTGGCAGCATCTCCTGTTTCAACTGCTTCCGGACTTGCAAGGAACCCCTCTCTCAATTGATCATGTATTCCAAGTTCTGGCCAAAGGGCGGGTTGCCCGGTATCCTGCATCACTATGTGAGTTGATTATGGAGAATCATCGTCGCAATGGAGCTAACTTCTCTTCGAATTAGACCGAAACGCTTGTCACCTTCGAATATACAGCCGCTGCAGCCCGCAAGCCCAATAGTATCGTCTTTGTTGGCGGGCTTGGAGATGGACTAGCGACAACATCCTACATGGCCGATTTGGTTCACGCACTGCAGCCAACAGACTGGTCACTTTTCACCCTAAACGTCACATCATCCTACCAATCCTGGGGTCTCGGACACTTGGATCGAGATACCAATGAGATCGCACAATGCCTTAACTACATTAAAGATTACAAGACAGAAAAGTTCGGCGATGGAAAAATTGTGCTGATGGGCCACTCCACGGGCAGTCAATGTGTTTTACACTATCTATATCGCCCGAATCCCTTTACAAGTCTCCCGGCCTTTGATCCTGCACTTGAGCATACCGATCGTCTCCCACTAGATGGCGCAATCATGCAAGCGCCGGTTTCCGACCGAGAAGCAGTTAAACTCTGCATTGAGCATGGGTTTGGCGGAAACTCGCCAACTGAGATGAAAAGCATATGCGACAAAATGGAAGCTATCTCGAGAGAGGCGATCGAGAAAGACAGCACATGTGACACAATTCTCCCAGTCGAGTTAACTTCTGCGATCTACCCATCCAACACACCGATCAGCTGCCGCCGATTCTTAAGTCTTTACAGCCCAGAAAGCCCACACAACCCTGGAGAAGACGATCTTTTCAGTGCGGATCTCAGTGATGAGCAGCTATCAAAGACATTTGGCATGATTCACCAGCAAGGATTACTACGTCACAAGTTGATGGTGTTGTATTCTGGAGCTGATCAAGCTGTACCCGCCTCTGTGGACAAAGAAAAAAATCTCGCGCGATGGAAGAACGCGGCGGATCATGGGGGTAAATTCCAGGTTTGGGATGATGATCATACTTCGATCATACCAAATGCATCTCACGCACTGAGTAACGACGACCAAGCAGAGCCTCGTCAGTTCCTGGTGGAGAAGGTCCTGGGCTATCTGCAAAAGGCTACAAACAATAAATCATAGAGAGAATGTAATTAAGAATAGATTATTGATGTGAGATTATCTGAGTCGCGGATACCCTCTCACTCATCTTCATTGCCAACGTATCGTCGGACAATCATTCAACTTCGGACATCATAGATGACAGTCTTAACTGGCAGCCAAGACAGCGACCGACCATGCGGGTAAGCTGAAAGAGAAAACGCCATCCTTAGCCGTGACTGTAGATTCCACTGGTACAACAGGTGTCTCATCCGGCGTGTTAGAAGCATTGGGATCATCATCACCAAGAACAGTAAGCTTCGCGCTAGTCTTTCCGTCAATGGTAACACTGAGATCCTGGACATCGCTGCCATAATTAGCGAGCTTGACAAAATATTTATCGCTCGCACTCGAAACAACCCAGTAGACGGGTCCAAAGGCTGAGTCGCTTTTGACTTCTTTGATAGTATCGCCTCGGTTTGCTGAGAACATCTGCTGAACATGATAACTGGTGGTTTCCACAATCAAATCAGGGCTTTGCGTGTATTGAATCAGGTTAGGCTATTTGCTGTTAGTATCAATCTCATGAAAAAGATAAATTTGATTGACGTACTGTCCATTGAGTCGAATTGACTAATTGCAGCAGAGGAGCATAAGATGCCATCTTAACGACGTCGCTGTTGCGCTCCATGCCAATCATGAATACCGCTTCGCCAACGGACCCTTGAATGATAGGAATATCGACATCAGTCTGTGCGTATTCACCAACAAGATATGGCAAAGATCGATCGAGGTTGTCAAAGTAGTTGAACTGGCCAACAAGCCCATCAGGTGTATTGTAATCGTGGTAGTCGACCAGAGTACCATTTGGCATTGAACTCGGCAGACAATCTGCCTCGCTTGTGCTAGCCAAAATGGTAATTTCAGGGTAAGCGGCATGAATTGCATCGTAGAATGCGGTAAATCGTTCCGGGTACGAAGCACAACCACCTCCTAACATGTCTTCATTGCCAATTTCGACCATTTTCAAGGGCCAAGGTTCGCTTTGCCCGTTGGCCGCTCTGATTGCACCATATTGTGTACTTGAATCGCCAAGAATATACTGTTTTGGTCAGTGAGTGCTCCACATCCGGAGAAAGGGGAGTCAGTTCTTCACCTCTAGCTCGTTCAAAGCATCATCTACGTATGGGGTGAGAGCGTCGCCCGTGATTGGAGTACCAGCGCCTGATTCTAATGCAAATCCAGCCCAGATACCCAACAGAGGCTCCAGATTCATATCTTCACACCAGTAGAAGTACTCCGCAAGACCTGAGACGGGTTAGTTTTATGACATGTGGCAATTTGAGGGGGCCGCTCACCAAGCCCATCAGTGTTGTAGTATGACCAGTCTCCTGAATTCGCACATTAGTTTCTGGGATCTTATTGACATTCTGATTAAGAACTGTACCTTCTCTGCCAGGGCGATCTTCGACGGGGCCAATAGTTTCGTTCCACTTCCATCGGTCATCGAGTGAGGCTCCTTCCCTGAGAACAAGATTAGTTAAGACCAAGCACATAGTATACAAAATTCCCACTCACAAATTGTTTCCTCCGGGGAATCTCAAGAAAGAACCTTGTACGGCTTCGAGCACGTTGGCGATTCGAGGTTGCAAGCCATTTGCACTGCAATGTGAAGAAGTATTTAGTGATTGTTTCAACCACAGGATAAATATCGCGGAAAGTGGCACGAAACATACCGATTTTTGTAGGTCGTGGGGAATAACTGAACCAAGCCAAAGTAGAGAGAAGACCCCGCTACGGCCTTAGCATCCAGCAACAACTCAAAGTAGACATCTCCATCCGGAGCCTTGGTAGTCGAAATAGATGCATCCACATATGTGAAGTTGTTACTGGTGGAAGTAACAGGGACCGAATTAGAGCCATATTTTGTACCAGTGCCATTGCCAAGTAGGCTAGCAGTGATATCGCCGGTAAAATCACCCTTAATCCAGAAGTAGGTTTGATGCTCACTTCCGTCCACTGGGATTCCCCAGTATCCTGTGTTAGTCACACCGACGGTTCCAGTGGCCCCAGACGGAACGTCTAGGCGCAAGGTGTGTGAAATGGCTGTGCTCAATGGGTTCTCGGAGTCGATCGCAATTGTTGCATCTCCCACAGACGCCCAAGCATGAAGATTTGGGTTAGGACCTTGAAGGCCGTTGTTCTGTAGCATTTGGCCATAGAGACCCCCATCACCGGAATGGTTGATGTCCTTTGTAACTGATCAGCGCGACTCTCTTGGCTTCGATCCCAGAGTTGGACATACCTCAAACATAAAACCATAGAGTAGAGAGCTCGAAGCATTGCCACCGCTTTTTTGAACTTCTAGAGAAACACCACATGTCTGTTGAAAGAGCATCGAACAGAAAGTAAAGGCCTTAAGGCCCATACTGAATGACGGTAACCCCTGGAAAGCCATAGTCTTCCAAAGTACTAGGTCACGGACTTGCTTCCTTCACCTTGGATTGCGCGATGGCATACGTGTCTTATATGATCGATAACCACTATTTATCCGAGATGAGACCATCTGCACGAAAACTCATTTTTGCCGACAATCGCATTGAATCCTGCCAGGCACTTCCATTCATCTCGACGTTGGTGGCAATGATCGACGATAGCTATTCAACCGAGCGTGGAGACAAGTGCGGGTGTGTAAGCCACTCATGGAGCCTTTTCCATTTGAGACTGTGATCCTTCATTGAAACTGGGGTTTACCCCGCATGGCACTCCAAGGCACAAGCTTGGCTTCGGAGTGAGTGGATATTGAGTGTTGAAGAATGGGGCTCCACGGCCAAACTTCGGCGAGATGGGTAAACACAGCAAGAAACGCGGGGTAGACTCTCCACAGTCTGATAATTTCTAGCATACCGCAGCAGCAATAAGAGAAAGGACAAATGACCGATGCCTATCTATGACAAGAATATCCCTCAACGTCATGCTAATTCACAGGCATGATCGACCGGGGTAAATGCTATCCCTTCTACATGCTGCAGCATATTCGGGGAGTTTTCCGATGTGGCCTCCGCATTTTGGCTTTGCTATTTCAAGTAATCACAGCGCAGATCTGATTCAGTTGCAATTTCGGGGCTGCAGGGGTGGTAAAACTCCGGTGGGATGCTCGTAGCCCAAGTGGAGTAATAAATCAGTACCAATGACTCTGCTCTTGTGGTTTTCCTGATCTCCATCAACCCAAGCCTCATGGCGATCGATCGCACTCGCATATTCGAAAGTGAACCTAGGATCTAGCCTAATGCGCGACAACTAGAGAGTCTGGTTACGTGTACAGACTGTGGCTGATTTACCTGCCGGAGCTCCTTGGGGCTCTTGCCGAGGCCACGGCCATTCTCGGGTTTTCCGTGAGGTCCGACATGCCAAGCAGGGACTAGCCATCCGTTGACTCGGTTAATTCTTGATCAGACTTTCAAGTCATAGATTAAGAGAAACTCTACGTGCTTGAGATGTAGTAGGCGGGAACTTCCGCCGGTGATGTCTACGCCATGTGCTATATGCAGGTGACAGGATCTCCTGAGGAGATGCCCCTCGGTTTCTTGCGCAGGTCCAGCTCCGCATATTTTTTCCTATGCACACGATTTGATAATATCCTCTGGTATGTACTCGGCCAGCCGGTCAGTCAACACAGAGAGAGGCACCCAATCCAACATGCCATGGGCAGATTTTATCACATGTCCGCTGTACAGCACGCGGACAAAGAATTCTCCGTCGGTAGTTTGCCTAGTCAAGTTTATTAGATTGCGTGGGTGAGTGGGTGAATAGGCGTTTTGTCATCTCACCAGAGTTCGAACGCAAGATTTGAGGCCATTCCCGGCCATCTCAGCTGTTGAATTTCCAGAGCGCCAAGTAGAGGACCCAAATCACCATCATGCAGGAATGTATGAGTATAGCCTCTATCAATAATTCCTCGGGTAGCAGAATGAAGTCGCGAGATAATTTCTGTGATGAAAAGGCCTTCCGTGAGTTGGATATACTGCACAGCAGTGGGATTCTTGCGCCACCAATAGTTCCACTCCCAGTCGCCTCCCCTGAAGACAGCATAAGCGTCATCTTCAGAGGCGCATGTTGAACCATCTGACATGCTGCATGGGAGGCGGTACCCATTGCACAAACGAGCCTGGAAATTATCTGCGTAATGATCAAATGTATCCATCCACTTTGAACGATCGCCGCCAAATAGACCTGCCAGCCGCGTACGTAAAGACTTGGACGTATCCAGATGGGCTTTCCATTCGTCGGTGGATTGGATTTGTGAGAGTAACCTATCACGAGCCTCACAGGGAAAGCTCTGGTTGATCGTATCGACGCCAGGGGCTTGCTGATGCAGCGGGAGCGGGCCGTCATACTCAGGCCAAACGCCCCGCAGAACGGCGCCTGCAGATGCCTTCGTTAGCGGCGAATCGCTTGATCGGAACCATACAGATTCAGATTGAGGAGATGACGGCAGAAGGCCTAATTGATCGCCGTATACTGCCCATAAGTCACGCCCATGTCGATAGCCATCCAGGAACCCACCAATGGTGAGCTGGGGAAACTGGCAGGTGCTGTTGACGTAGTGGGCAAGGAATGGGTTACTGGGGTCAGAATATGTTTGCCCAAACACTGACTGCGGGATTTCCGAGGAGCTTCCATCTGTTGGTCCAGTGAACGAGTAAACACGAACATTGTCGCAATTATACGTTTGGTCCTGTATGAGAATGAGATGGGATAGCTTATATGCAAGGTGATTCGATTACCTCGCCGTCTGGTGAAATATTGTACGGGGTACGCCGTTGATGTCTTTGCATATACTCGAGGTATACTAACTCAGCTTGAGTGCTCCCGTTCAGGATTGCCACAGGTAGCTGGTAGTGATCTGCATCTGGGTGAGGCATTGTGCAGTAATTGTACGTACCATCTGATCGTGCAGACTCATCGTCAGAAGGAGCAGTGAATATACCACCAAACGTGCCATATGAGGCGTCACCGATGTATGAAACTGAGTCTAATGGTGGATAAAAAGAGGCTTCGGGCGATATCGTTGAGTCAGGAGACGTGATGAAAGCCAAAGCCAAAGAGAACATCTTGCTTGAATCGAACAAGGCAGCCCATGTGAGTGAAAAATGCATAATTTCCTGCCCCTCGCAGGCTTTCGCCTGTCATACTCGCTGTTGTCAAAAGGATTAAGTTGGGAAGGGGGTAATCTGAGGCAACGAGGCATCAAGGCATCAAGGGATCAAAGGGTAGATTAGTCATCTTTCCGGCGCCAGCCATGGGGATCATCCATGGTTCCTGCAACGCTTGTTGCCTTTATGCGACGATACCAGTCTGCGGTGTGAGTACCGCCAGGCTTTGGGGAGAGGGGGGTTATTCTAGATGGCAAAATACGGTCGCTAAGGTTGTCAGCTTCTTCAAGCTGCAGCTGGTGTCCAAATTGCCCCTGTGGTCCGGGGTTCCCGGTCAACGGGGTGGTACCTGGAAATATCGCCCTCAGCCGCACCCGAGACTTCCA
The DNA here is from genome assembly GCA_026745395.1 of Tympanopsis confertula. Lineage (NCBI taxonomy): Eukaryota > Fungi > Ascomycota > Sordariomycetes > Coronophorales > Scortechiniaceae > Tympanopsis > Tympanopsis confertula. Next base: position 23,671 of record JAOYNU010080164.1, on the reverse strand, counting down.
AGCCTCCCAAGGGTCTGCCTTCAACTTCCCAGCCACTGATGTTGTCAGACATCTTGCGAGGGCAGTGATGCATCGATTTGCCTTGCGCGATCCTTCAAGGACCCCTAAAGACCCCACGATCACGCATTAGACAAGGCGGACTCGGAGCGATTGAGAAGGTCGAGTCTCCATTGGTCATGCAGTCAGAGTAGCGCCGCCAAGCCAAAACCCAGCTAGACTAATTTCGCAATTTTTAGCGATTCGCATCAGAAGTGCTTAGACAAGGATATGTACTATAATGAACTGCCTAGGACCTCTCAGCCACAAAGTCACATGGGCCATAGTCCTCGTATTCACCTTCCCATGCGGCCATTCTGGCCTTCGCCTTGTCAGAAATACACATATTCCCAAGTCTTTCTGATTAACTTCCAAGCGCATCTCGTTCGCTGAGTAGGAAAGTCAAAAATGGTATGCGGTCTGGATCTACCTTCATAGGAGGAACATGAATCTCATTGGATATCCTTAGGACGGGGACGAGCACGAGTTTCCCTTCTTGCAAGAGGTGCATACCCCGCAAGATGCTCCCAAAGTCGAGTAAGCCCTGATAATTTTCACTTTCGGTCCCTTTAAGTATAATGTCAAGATAAAGAGCTAACGAGTTAGTATCGTGTTTGTCCATGGCCTTAACCCTCGCGGTCGAAATGATCACCCCTTCGAGACATGGACGGCAGCAAACCACACGTTCTGGCCGAGAGACTTCTTGGCCAAAGACTTACCCTACGCAAGAGTCTTTGTCTATGGGTATAACTCAAATATCACAGATCCTCAGACCATGTCAAACGCTAGTGTCAAAGACCATGCCAACACGCTGTTGAATCTGCTGGACATGGAGCGAAGTCCACATATGGTCAGTGAAGCTACCCGTGATAAGATGCCTCCCGCTAAATATTTGATAGCAATCTATGCCGCCGAAGATAATTTTTATCGGACACAGTCTTGGAGGACTTGTGATCAAACAGGTACGGAAGCATCTGGTCAACTGCTTGAACGTTCTAACAAGATATCGTCTCTGTAGGCTCTCTTAAATGCAAAGGAAGATCCGAAGTACAACTCAATCCGCACAGCTACATCTGGCCTTGTTTTCTTTGGTACTCCCCACCGAGGCTCAAAGTCCACTGAGCTTGGCAAAATCGCAGCCTCGGTTGCTAGATTCGTCTCGAACGGGAGTGCAAGCAACGATCTACTCAACTGTCTCGAATATAATTCGCTGTTCACGCGCCAAATGACGGACAGATTCCGACATCAACTAGAAGACTATCGTGTCGTCAGCTTTATAGAGGGAAAGAAATCACAACTTGCCGGCATGGGCCCCGCTTCATTTTCTCAGGTAGGTCAGAAATGAAATTCTAGCGTGTGCTTCAATAGAAGCTAATGTGTTTAGTTGATTGTGGACGAGGAATCCGCCGTGCTCGGCTTGTCTGGCCTGCGTGAAACGCAGCTAAAGCTCGATGCGGATCACTCGAAGATGTGCAAGATCAGCACTCGAGGGCCCATGTACCATCTTGTCAAGGGAAATATCAAACAACTGGTTGATCAGGCACTATTGTCAGAGCAGGGGTACATCCCGCAACGCTCGCCCCATCCTTCAGCAGGACCTTCTCCTCCTCCAGTGCCCCCGCGCATGCATTCAAACAGCAGTCAGCCCTACTCGCCACCCGGAAGACCGAATCAGCCATCGTCTAAGATCGTTGGCTTGATGTTTACTCCACTGGATAATGATCCAAGGTCAATTAGGTCTGCAGAGCTCATGAACAAATGGAAATGGGACGAGGCTCGCGACGTTGAATACGAGTTGTTCCAAGATTATCTACGCAGTCTGGGCGGCGATAACCTCAAAACTCTCTCGTCTGGATATAATCTGGCCACAATCGAGCTCGAAGCCGACTACCTAAGCAAAGCCACCGAATGGTGCCAGTGGGTATCCGAGAATGCGAAGAACGTCCTGGGACCGAAGCATCCCCTGTTCATGAAAGCAGAAAGCCTCATGGGCCAGATCCTCTTGGAGTACGGCAGATGCGAGGAAGCCGAATCAGTCTGTGCGAATGTCTTAGCGCGACAGCAGATGACCATTGGGGAAGATCATCTGAACACCCTCGAAACCCGCCGGCGTATCGGACGAGCCTACAGTGGTCTCGCTCGTCGAGAGAATGCTGTCACTATCGGAAGAAGCCTAGTTGACAGCTATAAGAATCTTCTTGGCGAAAACCACATTCTCGTTTTCGGCGCCGCGTTGGAGACATTGGACTGGATCATGGCTAATCCCACGGGGGACTATGTTACGACTTTTCTACCGCGAGACGTGCAAGAGGCTGTTGACCTGGTGCCTCAAGTTCATAAAGAGATTCAAGAAGGGCTTGGACCTTTACACCCTCTTACGATTCGAGCTCTGCAACTAGTCGGGCAAAGCCAAGTCCGATCTCAGCAGATGGTAAAGGCGTCCGAAACGCTGCGACGTGCTCTTGCAATGTCTGAAGAGACGCTCGGCCCTAATGAACCATTGACTATGGCGATAGTCAGCAGTATTGGGCTTATGTACACTTTCCAGGCACTTCAGATTACGTTGGGTGGCACGTCCGGCAGATCAGAGGCGCTTCCATGGTTGGTGCGTTACTTGGATTGGCTAGAGCGGCGGAGGGGATCGAACAACAAAGAGACCTCCTGCATACTGAAGATATTGGGTGATCTTCATATGGGAGCGAAGGAATATGAGCCAGCTCAGAAATACTACGAGCGGGCGCTGTCGGCTTATGGGACGACGGACCCCAAAGCTACACAAATGATCAGCACCAACCTCCAACTGTGCAGAATGAATACTTCGTTTCTGCCTGGTCGTACGGGTGGTAGGTCGGGACTATCGGATCTTCTTTCTTCTCTGCAGCGATACTAGGTAGCGGGTTTGCGTTGTACAGGTTTCTAATTTATAGCTTTCTACGCCTGGGTGCCAAAAATCATTATCGTAGGGTATGGTATTCATGTCTACTGGGCTATCATATCTGCTTATGCAGCATAAGCCCACCCGCGGGGTATCATTCATAGCTGAGATCAAGTCATGCCCATAATCGTATCATAAAATATTAACCGCGGATGGCCTCGAGGGTAGTAGCTCGAGTTCAGTTGGAGAACTTCTCAGGGACCTTCTTGCTGTAAGGGAGATGCTTGTTAGCTCAATTCTATAGCATGTCAAAGAGATAACTTACCCAGTGGCTTTCTCGAACTGGTCACGAGCACCGTCGGTGATCTTCTCGTTGGTAGAGCGCATCTTGGCGGGGTCGACCTTGCCACCACCGAACTTCTTCTCGGCAGCATCGAGACCTTCATCAAGTTAGCATCTTTGTCCGCTGTATCCACGACCGACAGTCAACACTCACCCTTGTCAAGGTAATCCTCCTGACCACCAGCGGTGTTGTTGGAGCTGGAGCCAGACTCCTTGCTACCACCACCGAGCTTGGAAGCGAGACCAGAAAGCTTGTCCATTGTGAAGAGTGTAGAGTAGATCGAGTGGGTCAAGAAAAGAACAGTGCAGGTGTTGGAAGGTTGCAGGAAATAGAGGATCTCATGCGCTTTAAATGCAGCGTACCTCGCTTACCCCCCCTCTACTCCGTACCGGAGGTTGCCATCGTCATTGCCGCGCTCGGATTCATGTTTCGCAGGGGTGGATGCCCCACGGGCGCAGCTGTGCGTGCGCTGTATGGCTCGCGTATTCCCACCAGGCGGGCTGGATCTGTCGTCGCCGCTGCCGATCCGATCGCGAATGATGGTGCGGCTAATCGATTGGCTGTGGCGCAGCTCGCTATTGAACCTTCGACGTCATCGATCCCGCGTTGGTGCCGTGGTGCCTTGGGGCCTGGGGCAATAAGGCTGAAACTGCGTCATCCCATGTGAACGCTCGGGCGATTTCATCATAGCTTTTGTTTCCTTGCACGGAGTCTTATAATAGCACAATTCCACTCTATATTGAGTATATGATGCAATTCTGTGGATGCAATTGCGAGTATTGTTGTGGGTACTTATTTACACACCCCTGGCTTTCAGGGCGGAAGACCATCCCACAAGATCTGGAACTCGCGCTGTCCGCAAAACTATCACCAAAGATTCGAGCCTAGCAGATCACTTTGCGAGGCACCATTGGGTTAAAAAATAGCTCTGGACTAGATACACTGGAGGGGTACCCACAACTCCTATCATCGGACTTCCGCCGACAGTGGCGGATAGGCATCGGGGATATTTCCAACGATTTAAAATCCAGAATACATTTATTCAGAAAGATGCAAGACATTTCGAGGATATAGCATGTGGATTATGGTAGACTCCTACTAAGGAGATATTCAAAATATCTCATCCATAGAGCCATTGCCATAGAACCTAATGGCCCTCGCTCTATCTCAGCATTGAACATCAATCACACTTAGCTGGTACCCAACATTACCAGTGCCCACATTGACAAACTCGAATGAAAGCAACGAGTCTGTGGCAGTAGCCGGGAAGGTAAATGAACTAGTGAGCCACTGGCCGCTGTTACCCACTGGAGCCATAAAGACTTGGCTGTAGGAACCAATCGAAACAGCCAGCTTTGATGTCAAGCTACCAACTCTCCATTTGAATGATACAGTATAAATTGCCCCAGGTGTAGTAGTCAGGTGCTGAGAGAACGAATACTGTTGTCCGGCGTGGCCGATATACCAGAAAGCGTAAGCTGTGCCGATTGCCGAGTCAGTAGCATGTGTGATTGTTACCCCGGTTCCTGAGCTTGTCCAGCCTGCGAAGGAGAAGGAGTTTCCAGAAATGAAGTTCGGGTTTTGCACGAGATTTACGCCACATTTCGCTGTGGCGGCGGCGAGCACGGTTGACGTTGTTGACGTTGTTTGGGTGACCGTAACATCTACCTCCGAAGTGACTACTGCTGTAGCGGTTATGAAGACCGTGCTGGTAATTGTGTCTCAGTGGTCATGGGCATGGTCACGGTCACCGATGAAGTGGAGGTGACAGTTGCAGTCTCTGTGATATCTACAGTTGTCGATTGCGTCGTGGAAACAGTAATATCTGATGTAACTGCGGTAGTCTGATCTTGAGTCATTGTAATGAAGTCGGTGGTTCTTTGAGTGGTGGGCATCTCGGTGGTCTCAGTAAAGGTCTGGTCAGATGTGACATAGTCGGTCGAAATAGCTGTTGCGTAGGCAGTGATATCGACAGTAGCAGACTCAATCACTGTTGCAATGTGATCTACAGTGGCAGTGGCAGTGACAGTGTTTGTTTCAAACGAAGAAACATCCGTGGTAATCGTGCTGAAGACGTCTACAGTCTTGGTGGAAGGCTGATTCGTTACGACCTCGGTCGAGATCACTGTGCTCTCAGGGGCAGATGCAGTGACGGTCTGCCAGACGGTAATTAGCTTTGTGGCAGATTCTTGACCAATGCCCGGACTAGTCTTGGTGACAAGTTTCGTAGATGTTGCAGGCTGGATATCTAGCTCGACGCAAGCGCTTGGCAACTCAGCGGGGGAATAGTTCATCAGAGCCTCAGGTGTAGGAATCGCAGTGGCCTCTGGAATGTCTCGCTTGTACACGGTCATGAGAGTCGTAACGGTAGTGGTCACTCCATTCACTAGGACGGTTGTTGCCGTGGACGTGACGAAATTTCTGCTGGTCGTGGTGGATTCGTCTGTCACGGTTGCTGGGACGGTCTGCGTTACAGTAGGGACATAAGTCTCGGTTGTGAAGACGTTTTGAGTGTCTGTGGCCGTGATGATGTCCGTAAATAACAGCACAACAGTGTCGGTGTGGTAGTTAGTATAGAACTGAGTGAAGACATTCGTGACTGTGTCAGAGACAGAGTCCGTCACCAGCACGGTCGAGTACTCTGTGATAGTATTCGTGAAAGCTCGGGAGACAGTCTCTGTGGCAATATCCGTAACAGTGGCAGTTGTCAAACGAGTGAAAATGTCTGTCGCCGAGACGGTTTGATCTTGCACGAAAGTCTGGGTGACTGAATCGGTCTGAGTTATGGTGGCAAGCACGTCGGTGACATAAACTGTCTGAATGTCGGTCAGGGTTGATACAGAGCCATCAGTATTGGTGACGGTCTCATAGATGATGCATGCAGATGGGGTGGCAGTAATTGTGGATGTGACCGACTCAGTGATAGTATAGATAGGATCAGAAACTGTCACGGTCGAAGAAGTGACCTCGGGAGTGATTTGAAGAAGATCTCTACAGAACTTCTCTCCTCCAGGTAGCCAATCAACGAGGTCGACAAGGTCTTCAAAGGAGCAGTCGGTGCTTTCTTCGTGGACAGGATCAGGTGTGGGAATGGCCAAGGTACTGGCGGCCAATGCCAGGAATAAACAAAGGCGCAACATGGTGCCTAAAAACGAATGAATAGGAGTCTTCTCTCGAAACCAAGTCTGTATAAATGAATGAATGGGCTCTGCAGAAGTCTCCTTGAACAGGATACGTTTAAAAAATGAGTGAATAGGCCGACCGGAATTCTTTCTTCGACGTCCATTACTGAAGCAGAGGATTGACTATATAGGCCTCACGCACAACCCTGAGACTTTGAGATAAACATCCCGTCGCCAAACCGCACTCATGAATAAGGCCGGGTCGCTTAAGCCACACCACGAGTTGTCTCTAGAGAGCAACTGATTCGTTCATCGGCTATGGTACCTGACGGGCAATCATGGCTGTGGTTGTACTATTGAAAATTGTGGAAAAGGAAGAACCGTTTTCCCTGTTGAGCTCGACGTGGCGCCGGCTAATCTTGCCGCTGCAGGGTTCATGGGTTCGTGATGATGGGACCACTAAAGCGGCCAAGTCCGATCAAGAAAACGGCCCAATCGGAAGCAAATCGTACCTGGATCTACGAGCTGTTTACAAAGTTAATTAACGCCTTTTTTCCTTGGAGATAAAATCATCTCTGGGGGCTTGGTCTGGGCGATCACAAATGTGAGCTTGAACACCACTCCTACCTGCGAGGCAACCCATCGGCCGCGATAGCCAATAAATAACCATTGGTCTCTGTATTAGATAATATGATCGCTGTTTGATGGATTAAGAGCACAATCTACCCAGGGGCGCATGCAGGTCGACGCCGGGACAGGACCCAGCATTTAAAAATGTACTTACAGCCTTGATCCCATTCTTCAAGTAATCATATTATTCACAAACTCAACATCAAGGTGTTTTCAGCGCATCGCTACAGTATGTTATGAGTCGTGCTTCCGAGTTTGGTCGTTGCAAAGCAAGTTAGGATCTTCCAAAGCTCCACATGCCCGGGGATGTATGCTTTTATCGGAGGTTGCTACATACGAGCAGCCAAATACAAGGATTTGAGAAGATCTTCTACGGTTTTGAAAACTCTGGCAGGTTTCCAGTGATAAGAAGCAACATAAGAGAAGACCCCTTTGTGGTGAGTGCTTGCTAGCCACGAAATTGAATGCTAGAAAATTTTAATTGTCAAAGATGTGCCAGGAAACTTCCTACAAAGAAAATGCATTTAGCCGTGCGCACGTGATCAATTATACTCGGCGATGAAAGCGAAAGCAGGGTCAGTAGAACGGACTTGCACCGGCAGGGGGGGCCGGACACCACTCGGCATATATGAAAGGCCCCCCTCGGGGGTAGCTGCCCCGGAGCCGAGTCCTCTCCCCCGCCTCTCTCCACGTTTGGACACCGCGGCCCACCAAAACCCCATGGGCACAGGCCCAATCGAATCCCACAAATAATGGAGCTTAGAAGCGCTATGCCAGTAACGGAAATTTTTCTGCAGGTCTCACAGGCCCCGTGGGATCGTCTGATGCTTTTCTTCCCACAAGGATTCTTGAATGCCCCGGAGTTGCTCCGACTTTCACCTGGCCCTGTGCGCGCCCTTTAAGGGTGAAATTTCTCCCCAGGGTATTGAGCAGGCCACAGTTTTCAACAGACACCGCCGTGTAGAGAAAATGAACATGGATAAATCTGTCGCTGAGGAGGTTGAGTTTCAGGAGACGCAGGTCAACAAGGGCCGTGATCTGGAACAAGATGCCCTTTATCAAGCATATGCTTCCAAAAGCCCTGAATGGCATCAGAAGATGACCAAAAAATTGATGCGAAAGGTCGATTTGCATCTTCTACCGTTTCTGATCTTGATGTATCTGTTGAACTTCTTGGATCGCAAGTGAGTGCTCCCAGACAGACCGCATGCCATCGGAGGAACATGGTTCTGACATACCCCGGCTTAGCAATTTATCGCAAGCTCGCTTGGGGTCTTTGGAAAAGGATCTTGGAATGGAGGGAACAGACTACAATCTGGCGACGAGCATCTTGTTTGTCGGATACCTGCTTATGCAGTTACCATCCAACCTGCTTCTGACGCGTATCCGGCCCTCTCTGTTCTTGGGTATCGCGATGGCAATTTGGTGAGTTATTGTCGTCAACAAATGAAAATTGAAATACTAATATGCATAGGGGCGCGATTTCTGCTTGTCAAGCTGCAGTTCAGTCGTTCTCGGGGTTGGTAGTTACCCGTTTCTTTCTCGGTTTCGTCGAGGCTCCATTCTTCCCTGGCGCCGTCATGCTTATGTGAGTACAATATTGTGAAACTTATTGGAATGCCTTACTGACTATTGAATGAAGGTCGAGTTGGTACACAAGACAAGAAGTAAGAAAACCGCCGTCTGGGGGAAAACATATGCTAACTTGCCCAGCTGAGTCACCGAATGGCCTGGTTTTACTCTGGTAGCTCCCTTGCAAATGCATTTGGAGGTTTGATTGGAGCGGGAGTATTGGGTAACCTAGATGGTGCATATGGAATCGCTGGTTGGAGATGGCTGTTCATCATTGAAGGAGTCATCACCGTCGGAATCTCCCTTCTGGCAGCGTGAGTCTTGTCTCCAACTCTCATCTACTGATTTTATCTGACGAGTGATAGGATATTCCTTCCCAATTACCCAGCAACCACATCCTGGCTCGACGAGCAAGAGCAGGCTTACGCACAATGGCGTCTGATGCACGATGCAGGCGAGGCTGATGATGCTAGTTCAAGCTCCATCAAGGAGGCACTGTCACTTGTCTTTGCCGACAAGCGCATCTATCTCTTTATCTTGCTCCAGCATGCATCGCTCTTGTCTCAAAACTTCCAATACTTCTTCCCCACTATTGTGAAGACCCTTGGATACGGCAGCGTCGAGACCCTTTTGATCACAGCCCCAGTTTGGATTGCTACATTCTTGATCTCACTCGTGGTCACCTGGACCTCTGGCAAGACGAACGATCGCAGTATCCACATCATTTGTTTGATGCTCGTTAGCGTTGCCGGAGGTATTATTTGCACAGCAACAACTAACATTGGAGTGCGGTTCTTTGCCATGTTTCTGTGAGTATCCCGTGGGCACATTCGATAAGTTCATCAAGCTAACAAGATCAGGATGCCGATGGGTGCCGTCTCCGCGTATCAGATCATTCTAGCATGGCTCGCCAACTCCTTCCCTCGACCCCTCGTCAAGCGATCTGCCGCGATTGCTATTGCGAACATGCTCGGAAACACCGCATCCATCTATGGTAGCTACATGTGGCCCGACTCATCGGGTCCTCGGTACATCCCCGGTGGAAGCGCAACGGCTGCGATCGCATTACTAGTTGCGATAATTGCTTTCGTCATTCGGGTGGTTCATAGTAGAATGAACCGAAAGCTTGAGGAGGAGGAGCTCGCACAGGATGTTCCGCCCACTTCGGCGAATGACCTGGAGACCAGAACTACTGGCTTTCGCTACATCCTTTGAAAACATAACGTGTAATGATTGGATGATTTATAAATTTAGATCAAGTGAACATAGATACGAATCAATATTTTAGAGATGACGTCTGTTTCCATTAGTAGATGCTATATTTGCTCCCGATAACTTCATGCTCCACCATGATTCCGATCGGCCCCAACTGCCCCGCCTCGAGCACCAAGGTGATTTCCTTTCGTCTTCAACTTCACCTGCCATGGCGAAAAATTTTGATGAAGTCTTCCCGCTCCATGGCGATGGGCTGCAAGTACAAGGATTATTTAAGAAGCGAAGATCATCGGTTGAGGCTCTGCCGCTCGTCGTTTTTATTCATGGCGGGGGCGCCAATGCGGCCTATTTCGATAACTCAAGCTATTCGTGAGTATCGTTTCCTCCAAAACAGGCGAGCATGAAGTTTTGACAAGAAGCTAGCTACCCCAAGACCCTTAGTGAGAAAGGCCACAATGTACTGAATATCCAACGTGCCGGATATGGCGGAGTTCCCCTCCCAACCATTCAATCACCCCTAATCGATGCAGTCCCTCTGATTACCAGGCTCATCGCCAATGTTCGTGACACTGAACAAGAAGGCCAAGGAGGAGTCATTCTTGTGGGACATTCGATGGGAGCAGCGATTTCGCTCGCCATCGCAGCCCAATCAGAGCTGCCGTTCCCCCTGCTCGGTGTCAGTTCCTTAGGAGCGATCCCAAGCCCCAAGAAAGGCACTCTTCTCCCTGACCCCGACCCTTCTCCGAATGAACCTCGTTACGCGATAGAAGACGTGCCTACTGTTCTTCAGACTTTCTTTGGTCCGTTTGAATGCCTGCACGACGAGGTCTTCAACGGCGATAATTTGCAGACAGTTTTCGAGCCGGGTATGGATTGCGTGATCCGCTGTGCCTTTGTCTGCTAACCTTCAACTCTCTAGCTGTGAGATCCGAGTGTCGAGAATTTGCAGGCCCTGTGTGGTACCATAGATTCATTGACGAGATATTTCCCTCGATTAAGGTATGGAAATTATTACATTTTTGCAGTCATGGTTGATTAACAACGATAGGTACCTGTGCAATATCTTGCGGCGGAATTCGAATTATTTTGGCACGGCGTGGCAGACGCCCAGCCGCAATTTAATCGCTTTGTGAAGCTTTTCAGCTCATCGCCCTTGGTAGAAGCCAAGCTACTAGAAGGTGGAGGCCACAACTACGAGTTCACCAAGAACGCAGCCCAGCTTCACGAGCTCAGGTATCAATTTATCTCGAAAATGGTTGGATCTCCTGCAAGATAGACAAATAATACATTGAGCTAAGAGTAACGCTAGTCGGAACAAAATACCTCGAAGGCTTCTTCTTTCGCTTCTATTCCAGTTCTTAATTTTTCCGAGGCTTTGTCGCCCTTAACGAAGCCGGCCTTTCTTGCGCAGCTCCGGGAAGCCTTGGTCAATGTTGGCTTTCTTTACCTGCAAAACCCTCCAGTGTCGGCGGATCTACAGAATGCGTTCTCTAAAAAAGCTTATGAGCTTTTTGATCTGCCGCTGGAGAAAAAGCTGGAAATTGAAATGGTCAACAGTCGGCACTTCCTTGGTTATTCACGGCTTGGGGCTGAAATAACTGCATTGAAGCCTGATCACCGCGAGCAATTCGATGTATGAGCCTCCCAGTGACCTCGCTAAACAATCTCATCTAACCCTTTCTTAGTTTGCAACGGAGCTCCCTGCACCGGGACCCGAAGAGCCTCTATACAGAAATATCTTTGGTCCAAACCAGGTAAGAAGAGAATCCAACCTTGGAAATTCATACACTCCGCCATTTGCTAACGACCAGTTCAGTGGCCAGACGAGACAGCAGTCCCCGGGTTTCGTGAAGCAATTGAAAAGTATATTGCCGAGACTACCGTCTTGTCCGGCCAATTTACAGCTCTCATAGCGGAGGCATTGGATCTTCCACCAAACGCCTTCGATGAAGCATTCGATAATCCGCAGCAACATAAGCTCAAATTAATCAAATACCCGCCACCCCCTGACGATGCGAAAGAAGCCGGCTTCCAGGGCGTCGGCCCTCATAAAGATTCGGGCTTTCTCACATTCCTCTTGCAAGCAACGCCCCACCGAGGCCTGGAGGTGCAAAACAAAGCCGGGGAATGGATTTCCGCTCCGCCAATCCCAAATACATTCGTCGTTAATATAGGCAGAGCACTAGAAGCCATGACTGGCGGCGTGTGCGCTGCAACGACACATCGAGTTAGTCTGCTAAAGGAGAACTTCGTGGATTCCAGGGGCCAAATGCTTGGGCCCCGGTTCTCATTCCCCATCTTCCAGGGCGTCAGCCCAGATCTGTCGGCAGACAAGATCACGCTTGTGGTTCCCCAACATATCCGTGATTTGGTCAAAGATGCGAAAGTGAAGTCAGACGCCGAAGCCACTTTCAATAAAATGTTCAAAACGAATTTGGGCGAGGGCACACTTGTCGCGCGGGTCACGAGTCACCAGGACGTGGGACAGAGATGGTATCCTGATATCCTGGCGCGTGCCCTTCAAGGCCAGAAAGAGTATGTAGCGTGATAGCGTGAATAAAATCCCCGTTAATAAACAAGCTCCGAAGTAAGGATCGGAATGAACCGCCATTTGGCCCCAAAGCACATGGCGCAGGCACAACCAGCGATAGGACGCGCCGATCGCGGGCGCTGGCAGGCGGGGCTGTTGGCAGGGGCACCAGATTAAGCCGGACGTGTTGCGCGTCTAATATGGACACCAGGGCACGGGCGGACTTAATCGCCCCGTCATGGCTGTTTGCTCTTTGCGACTTCGCAACTCTTGAACCATGAAGTGGTCGCGGCTGCTGATCGGGCTCTTTGCGGCCTCAGGGGCAATTGCGAGCCGCCCGACAGATGCGCTCTATGACCTCGTCAAGCGGAGATTGCCGAACCACGTTGATGGTTTCCGCTTCAATCTGGTGTCAAATGCGACCGCAGCCGATGGATATGATCACTTCAAGGTTGAGACCACGCAGAATGGAACTGTGCTCGTCCAAGGCACTACCATCAGCGCTCTCTCTTCTGGGTATGCTAAGGCCTATGATTCTCTGTTTATTCCAACGAGCTCGCTGACAACCTCAGTCTTCACCGATACCTGAGCGATGTCGCTCACGTTGATATCTATTGGTTTATCGGCAGCCGTCTCGACCAAGCCCCTGCTGAACTACCTCGTCTCTCGGCTCCAATCCATGGATCAAGCACAGTTCCATGGAGGTATCACTTCAACACAGGTAAGATATTTGAGCTTTGAACTTGTATCCTGGACTTTATGCTGACAAACTTCAGTAACCTTCTCTTACACTTCGGCTTTCTGGACATGGGAAGATTGGGAACTGCAGCTGGATTGGCTCGCTCTCCGCGGTGTGAACTTGCCTTTGGCATGGGTCGGCGTGGAGAAGATTTTCGTAGAAGTCTTTCAAGAAGTCGGCTTAACAGACGCTGAGATCGCAACCTTCCTCAGCGGCCCAGCTTTCCAATCATGGAACCGCTTCGGCAATATCCAAGGCTCTTGGCACGGAGACTTACCTCTTGCTTGGATCGACGAGCAGTTTGAACTGCTGAAGAAGGTTGTGCGTCGCATGGTCGATCTAGGCATGACGCCAGTACTGCCTGCATTTGCTGGCTTTGTTCCTGAAAATATCACTCGCGTATGGCCTGATGCCAACGTTGTTCGTGGTTCGGCATGGGAAGAATTCCCTACCCAATACACGAACGACTCTTTCTTGGAGCCATTCGACGAGCACTTCTCGCAGATTCAGGAAAGCTTCATCGAAAAGCAGCAAGCTGCTTATGGTAACGTGAGCCATATCTACACTTTGGATCAGTACAACGAGAATGATCCGCTTTCTGGAGATCTGGATGACTTGCGGAATGTTACGAGCAACACCATCAAAAGCTTGAAGAAAGCCGACCCCGAGGCGATCTGGATGATGCAAGGTTGGCTATTCTCTTCAAGTGAGGATTTCTGGACCAACGAGCGTATTGAAGCATACCTATCTGGTGTCGAGAACAACGAGGATATGATTATCTTGGATCTTTTCTCGGAGACCAAGCCCCAATGGCTTCGGACTAACTCTTACTATGGCAAGCCATGGATCTGGTGTCAACTCCACGGCTATGGAGGTAATCAAGGTCTCTACGGACAGATTGCCAACATTACCGAAAATGCCACCCAGGCACGTCTTAACTCGACGTCATCTTTAGTCGGATATGGACTGAGCATGGAGGGCCAAGAAGGAAATGAAATTGTCTATGACCTCTTGCTCGACCAGGCATGGTCATCCAAGGCCATCGACACTGAAAGTTACTTCCACAACTGGGTCACCAGCCGATACTCTGGGTCCGGAACTGTCCCCAAAGCTCTGTATGAAGCATGGGAAATCATGCGGACCACCGTGTACGACAACAAGAATGCCTCCATCGAAGCAGTGATCAAGTCTATCTTTGAGCTCCGCCCCAACACCGAGGGCCTTGTCGGGCTCACAGGGCATCACGCTACCGCTCTTACCTACGATCCTCAGGTTCTTGTTCATGCATGGCAGTTGATGAGCAATGCTACAAAGACACAGCACAAACTATGGAGCAACCCGGCATATCAGTACGACATGGTTGATGTTACACGACAGGTGCTAGCCAATGCATTCATTCCCCTGTACAACGACCTCATCTCGACTTGGAACAGTTCCAACTCGTCACAGGAAACCATTTCCCAGTGTGGCTCGAAGCTTTTCCAACTGTTGAGAGATATTGACTCTGTCCTTGCGACGAACGAAAACTTTCGTCTCTCCACCTGGATCGACTCTGCGCGCGCCCTAGCACAAGGTAACGAGACACTTGCTGATATGTATGAGTACAACGCTCGCAATCAGGTCACTCTCTGGGGCCCCCACGGTGAGGTTCATGACTATGCGTCAAAGCAGTGGAGCGGTCTTGTTTCCTCATACTACCTGCCGCGATGGGAGATGTTTGTGGACTACTTGAAGTCTAACCCTCCATCATCTTTCAGTGCCACAAGTCTTGATGCGAAGCTATTGAAGTTTGAGCTGAGTTGGCAAGAGCCTAGCTTCACGAAGTCAGAATCCTCTAAATCTTCAGTCAGCCTCAAGAACGTGGTGGCAGGTATCTCCAAGAAGTGGTCACATACCCTTCTCACTCTTTGAGGTGACCAGCACCTAAAAACAACACGAGTCATTCGCATAGACGAGCTTATTTGTGCACTGAGACAACCCAAACTGTATAGACTGTAACTTTATTCGTCTTTCTCATCAACCATATCTATCGCCAGTAAACAAAATTGTCTTAGCCGGGCCTAAAGCCCAGAACCTGGTTTGTGTAGCAATACAAGCTTCGTTTCTTAAAAGCCAATGTAGCTTAAATTTCGTATCACCAATCAAAAAAGGGCAATTCCTATCATTTACCAGAGTGGCAAAACCTGATTTAAAACAAAGCGCCTTACAGTAGATTAAGTAGCGTGTAAGCGTGGGGTCTAGAAGCCCCGCAACTCCCCAACGGCAGCGCTTCTTATCTGTGCCCGAAACCCGCCTGAACAGGGATCCCAGTCCAGCTTAGAAATGCATTACCCGCTAACCTCCGGCTGAGCAATCCAGTCCCAAGTTTACGGCAATTCTGGAGTTTCTTTCTTCATCAATGCTGCCTTACAATTTGGCTGTCTTGAGCTCACGAAGAAATGGCTGAACCGCTTGAAGCACCACCTACAGAGGCAACGCCGCTTGTCGGCGAGGCTGTTCTCAACAATGCGAAGCCGAAGATAAGCCTAGCTAGGGCGCTGGCGATTGTTATTCCCATGGCTATTCTGATATTGATTCAAAGTGAGAAGAAATAATTCCAATAATCGCTTCTTCGAACTAAATGTTGTAATTAATAGCCACCAATGTTTCGATGATGACAACGATTCAATCCGACGTTGCGGCTGATCTAGATGCATACGCTGAAGCGACCTGGTTCTCAGCATCATTCATGGTACTCGCTCTTCTTACAAAACCCAATCAGAATCATATTCTAACTGGTTCAAGATTGCCGTATCTAGTATACCACCTTTGACCGGGCGACTGTCGAAAGTATTCCGACCGCCATCCATCATGCTTGTTTCTAGCATTGTCCTCAGCCTGGGCTTGTTCGTAACCGCCATATCACATACACTTCCCATATTCCTGCTAGGGCGTGTCCTCTCTGGCTGTGGTAGTGGTGGTCTGACGAGTGTGATTATTATAATGGCTTTGGATATTGCGACTCCAGACCAGCGAGGCCTTCTTATTGGACTGATCAGTCTGGCGTTGACGACTGGTCTTTCTTTGGGAGCTGTGCTGTCCGGTGCTTTGACTCCTGTCTTGGGATGGGTAAGTTATTTCCTGACTTACCAGTGCTTCCCGTCAACTAATAGCCACAGCGGTTCATATTCTGGATTCAAGCTCCGTTGGCTCTTGTAGCGGGACCATTGGTGTACTTCGCTTTTCCGCCTCCAGTAGATGGAGAGAACAATGAAGACAAAGATATATGGACAACCCTCGCGAGAATTGACTATGCTGGGGCTCTGACGTTTGTAAGTCTTGTTCGAGTGTCCGAAGCTTGTCCGCTTGTGCTAACTCAATAGACAACCGCTCTTACCCTTGTTCTTACCAGCCTTGCATCACCTGAGATTCTCATTTGGCCAATACCTATATCAATTGCTCTGTTTGGTCTGTTTTTCTTTATAGAAGCTCGCTGGGCTCAAGAGCCTATCATTCCGGTTGATGTTTTCTTCACCCGGAGCGTTCTTTTTACTTGTCTTGCTGGAACCGGCTTGATGATGTCTCGCTGGGCAGTCATCTTCTATAGCCCGATATATGCCATGGCTGTCCGAGGCTGGTCCCCTGCATCAGCTGGGCTTATTCTTATTCCTACAAATGCAGGTTTTGGAATAGGAGGCCTTCTAGTAGGAGTGCTCCATATTCGTAAAGCCGATAGCTATTACTTGTGAGTATTTACACCCCCACGGCGCTTGTTTTGGTATTAATTTGAATTCAAGGTCATGCATAACGACATTCATCATGTTTACCCTATCTATGTGGGGTCTGGCAGCGTTATCAACTCCCGATTCTCCGGTCTCTCTTTATATGATATCGACTTTCATGAACGGCCTATCTGCGGGAGCATTGATGAACTATTCTCTCTCCCATATGCTCCATCTAACTAATACAAGCATGCACTTCATTGTGACAGCCATATTTACCACATTCCGTGGATTCTCGGCCAGTTCTGGCTCTGCTATAGGAGGTGGTTTCTATACTCGGGTTCTCAAGAGTGCACTAGAAACAGGATTCGCCCAGCATGGTTTACCCCCACAACCAGACTTGGTCCGCACTCTGCTTGGCAGTCCTGCTACTGTCATGCAACTCGAAGGGGTCAAGCAGCTTGTTGCTATCCAAAGCTATGAGCAAGCGATCCGCGCCTTATTCTGGGCAGGTGGTGGTCTGACTTTGGTGGCTACGGCGCTCCAGGCGGGTACTGGCTGGGTAGCCCCAAGCTATGAAGAGACGCCTACTGAAGAGTCGGACATTTAGTCGAATTAAATAATAATCTTGCTTCTTAATGTACATGAGCACTTTTTACTCGAAGATTTCCTTTTTTCTGTTTGCTTCAGTTCTGCTTTCCTTAACGACGTGCAACGCATACAACCAACAACTGGCTTTTACCAGACGACTCCTCACTTTCATTACCTTACAGGGCGGAGCCTAACAAAGATACATTAAATTAGACAACTTTTATTTAAATATCAATGAATTATCAAGATAATCGTGACAGCCCCAAACAAAGAATCTAAGGTGCTGTGCTGCAGACTTCTGCCTTGTTGCCTGAAGCACGGGCGGCAGATCTCTGTCGCTTCTCCAACATTTCTCCGCGTCGACAATTCCGCATCCTCAACAGCACACGCTTGCACTAATACAAGCTTTCTTAGCAACTCTCTTTCCAAGATGCCACGTGCTGTCAAAGGTCGGACGCCTTCAACGCTCGTTGTCGAGGATGCGAAGCTAACACAAGCTCAGGTCTGCTCATCGAATGCGATCCCTCGATCAAAGCAATGATCCAAATGTACGACGAAGAGCGCCATGACTATATTGTGGAGGACCTAGATGATGATAGGCATCTTGTGATCAAGGAGAGCCAGCTTGAGAATCTGAAAGCGCGTCTGGATCAGGTAAGTATTTGCACCGATCTCATGCTTACCGTTGCAGTGCTCGCAATCGCACGGTCGGAAAGCTCCATCTAACCTATTTTCAGGACCTCGATGCAAAGATCGGTGGCTTAGAAGACTCAGAATCCGAACAGTAATTGCCTATTCTCTCCCGAGATCCCAAAGCTGGACTATGTACCATGTTCCAGTCGCTTTACAACCCCCATCGACTCGCCGACCGCGAGTCGATCAACATTTGGAAGCTCGCAAACACCACCCTTCCTTTCGAAAAAAAAAACCCCCTGCGGTCGGTCAAGCTTGATCATACATCGGGATACTGCGATACTTGCTCTCAAATATTTTCGCGTTGTACGCTCATACTTTGAGCAACGCCAGAAGCGACAATTGATCGCGGCAAGCGATTTTGGCTGGCTGGAAGAAGAGCCATCTCCCCTGAGCATTTAAACCTCGAGATTTCTCGATAGGGGATCTGTTCAAGCAAAGAAGATCGATCTTATGGCATTATCCAGTGACTGAAGAAAAGCACTTTCTCAGAACAGACCCGCGAGCATCAGAACACACCACTCATATTTGGCCACTTCACTCTCCAAACTTCTGCGGCCAGCTTCCATTACACGGTGCGTCTCAAGTGAGACTAAGCTCTGGGCCTACTGATGACGTGGGGATGTCAAACATCGGGGCTTGATGTGTCCGTGTGACTTGGGGCGTTACAAGCGAAGATGGCTAGCAGAGCGCAAGGGTGCACAAAACATGGACGTCTGTTTTCATTTTTCTTCATAGCTGAATTATGCAACAGTTGAATATCCTAGAACTCTGGGTTCGCTGCTCTTCGTTAGTAGCGCCTCAGTGAACTCGAGGCATATCACGTGATCGTAGAATCGTGGAGAAGGCTCCACAAGTAACGGGAAGAGACGATCGCCGTCGAAGTATATCCAGCAGAATCTACGAGGCAGCGACGCATTAGCCAGTATAGACTGGCAGTTTCCAGAAAATGCTTCGTGAAACCAAGCTTACAGTTCTAGAAGCTGCTAGGCAACATTCATTTTGTATTTAAACGCGCTCAACATCCAACTTCTCATCTTCATCTCTCACCAACTCGCACTCCACATACTCTCAAGCTCTCAAGCTCTCAAGCTCTCAAGCATCAAGCTTTCAAAGTTCTTACTTGAACTTCAAACTCAACCAACTATGTCTCTCTTCCGCGCTAGCTTCCCCGGTCAGGGTGACTTCTCCCCTCTCTTCCGTCTTCTGGACGACTACGACACCCACCGTACCGGTCGCACTCGCTCGACTCCCTCTTTCAACCCAAACTTCGATGTGCGCGAGACCGATGACGCTTATCACCTCGATGGCGAGCTCCCTGGCATCGCCCAGAAGGACATCGATATTGAGTTCTCCGACCATCAGACCCTGGTCGTGAAGGGCCGTATCGAGCGCGAATACCGCAACGAGCCTCAGCCTGAGACTGCCTCCGACCACAAAGCCACAGTTGAGGACGAGACCTCCGCTTCTCAGGAGGTTGAGAAGAGATCGGCTTCTCAGTCTCAATTCCGCTACTGGGCTCACGAGCGCTCCATTGGCGAGTTCCAGCGCACTTTCAGCTTCCCCTCGCGCGTCGACCAGGATGCTGTCAAGGCTGGCCTGAAGAACGGCATTCTTTCCATTGTCGTCCCCAAGTCTACTGTCGCCGGTAGCAAGAAGATCACCATTGAGTAAGCTATGGCTTCTCACTACATTTGCCTTTGATCACTCTCTTGACCTGATCATTCGCTTTCCACGAGCTACGACTGAGTTACGATTTTCTCGACTTCATTTTTACGGATCCTCATCGGAGAATATTATGGGCTATGGTCCATCACATGTACTTTAATTTACTGAATTGATATTGCATTAGCAATCCAAACTTGCAGATCATTGCAGAAGATATTCTAGTAGTCTGTAAAAGCCTTCCACTAATCACTCGTAGCTTTGACCATAGCGCTGTCTTAGATGTTTTTCTACTTGTACTGGCTCGTACAAAGCCTGTTGTCCGGGCTTTAGACAAGTAGGTATACATTCGATGACTTGGTCCAATAGACCCTCGTTAAAGAATGCAACACTATATCGGTACTCATTATTCACTGGGGAGATGACCCTATGGAGAGTGGAGGTGTAATGATTATTAGTCCATCGCTCTGTAAAAGATGATTAGACAGAGCAATATAGATCGTACGATGGTTACTATGATTCATACCTAACATGTCCCCCATATTCACCACGAATGCACCTTCAACAGGCTGCACAGGATGCCAGGTCTCGGTTGCGCGATGAAAAACTTCTAACCCACCAACTGAAAAAATGTCAATGATTATGTTCCATCTGTGACCTGGATATCACATATCTTTGTCTTGCAGGAGTAGCGTCAATGCTCCAAAATCAGTATGTGCTCCTATACCTCTTGATTTCTGGGACATTTCTTCCGTTGTTGGCGGATATCTATGAGCTCTACACATAGATATTGCTGTACGAAGTTAGAAAAAGCTGAAATTCGGTAAGGCCTGGAGGACTAATACAATTTTCACTGCCAACGAACTCATCAAAATATGCCTCGTCAAGTTGCAGCCCCAAGGCGATGAGCCGAAACATTATCTTGCTAAGTTCCTGCATTTGCTGAAAATATCCCATCATGTATTCTTTGAATCTTTTGAGCTCTGATTCTGCAGGCCATTGATTCGGCCCTTGGAGGAACCGTGCGCCTTCCGCGGGCTTATCGTGACCGATCATGAACCCCTCTTTAGAGTCGATAAAGGCCTTCTCCAGTCTTTGGTCCCCAACTGCTTCGAATCCTCGTAAGGCTTGGGACTTATTTCTGTGAAGAGCAACTTTGGTTTCCATTGGGAGAGCAAAGAAGCTGGCGAGTTGTTGAAGCATTCCAGAGGTCAAATCAGTCGGTACCCCATGGCCGGTGATTTGGAAAAATCCTGGCGACTGAGCTGCAGTAGATATTGAGGATACTAGGTGTTCTGTTTCATTTTCATCTCTTTTGAGGTATGGCGAGATATCAAGTACTGGTATCTGAATAGCACTGGATGCCATCATGTATATTCGCACGGCGTGTGTCGTCGGCAGTCAAAGGTTCGATTCTCATGGAAGTCACTGGTTCTCACTCTCCAGGATATGGCTTGAAGATGCTGACTCAAATTTGGGAGCTAGCGACTCGTCATAGTCTCTGTTGACCTGAGCAGAAAGATGGTCGTTCAGTTGGAAAGCGTGGAGATCCCTTATCGCGCCGATGTCACTGTTATCGGCGGCCGTTATCGCGTCTTATCGGATCTTATCGTGTCTTATCTGAGCCGAGGCACGCGCTGCGGAGAGTGGGAATCCTGCCGAGGAATGTCACGCCGACCTCTGCTCAATAATCTCGAAATTCGTCAAAGTACCTTCACGAGCGGGTTTGATCTCCTCTCAGAAGCATACATAACTGCATACCTGCCAAACTAATACTAGGAGCCATCTCAGCTATCTATCTGTCGCACCGCGTCTCCGGTTCTCTCCACAGCATCCATCATGGCTCAAAACTACTCCTTCAAATACTTCAATGTCGACTTCCCGTCAAGCACTCCTTATGTGGCGCATGTGGAGATCAACCGTGCGGACAAGATGAATGCTTTCTTTGAAGCGTAAGCACTGTTAATCTCCGATCCGGGTGTGTCAACTGTGATCTAACATAATCCAACGCAGCATGTGGATCGAGTTGCGACAGGTCTTCGAAAAGCTATCCATCGACTCATCGGTCCGCGCGATTGTACTCAGCGGTGCAGGTGATAAGGCATTCACCGCTGGACTAGACGTCAAGGCTGCTTCACAAGGCACACTATTCGAGCAGACATCGGACTCAGCGCGCAAAGCCGTCGGCCTCCGACGACACATCGAAGAATTCCAAGATTGCATCACCGCAGTTGAGCGATGCGAGAAGCCCGTCATTGTGGCAATGCATGGATTTTCGCTCGGGCTGGCGATCGATCTCTCAACAGCAGCGGATGTGCGGGTATGCTCGCGCGACGCAAAATTCGCAGTTAAGGAGGTCGATATCGGGCTCGCGGCAGATATTGGAACATTAAGTCGACTACCTAAGGTCGTGGGCAACTATGGATGGGTGAAGGAAGTTGCGCTGTCGGCGCGCTTTTTCGGGGCGGACGAGGCACTCCGCGTTGGCTTTGTGAATGCTGTTTACGATAGCAAGGCGCGTGCCGTTGAGGAGGCATTTAAGCTTGCTTCGCTCATTGCGTCGAAGAGCCCTGTTGCTGTCCAGGGTACTAAAGAGATCCTCAACTATTCGAGAGACCACACTGTGACGGAAGGTCTGCGATATACGGCTGTATGGAATAGCGCGGCCTTGCAGACAAAGGACGTCAGTGATGCGTTGTTCTCTGGGATTCAAAAGCGCACTCCTACCTTTGAGAAGCTATAGTATTATAGGAACCTTCTTGCATGTGGGACGCAAGCCATTGCTTGCAGGTACCAATCATAGCTGTACATTTAGTGACAACTTTCAGGGGCCTCTGTATTTACCCACCCATGATATTTAGTTTCTCAATATATCATTCATTGTTTATGACACCTTACTCTAACGCCGTGTCTCAATAGGTTTGAGCGGACGAGAAGATTTGTTCCACACTGTGGCTATATGCATTCAGTCCAGCAACAAGACAAATAAGGTCGCAACAGGTATCAAGATAAAAGTTGTATGAACGAGGCTGACAGCCTTCCTATTTGGGTGCTCCGAGAAAAAGCAAAGAATGTCACCTGATAGCATCGGCGCGGGGTTAGGCTGACTCGCTCTTTCTCTTTTCTTCATCTCACTGTTCTGTCTTTAATCAGTGAACACTGTTGACAGCTTCAAAAAGCCACGATGTCGCTCGGCGACTGTAATTCTGGGCTACAGATTGGGACCAACAGTGGCCAGGTGGATGCAAATTTCTATCAATCCGAAGGTATGAGATGTGTATCTCACTTTTGAACATGGTAGACTGATCTAGTGGTAGATTTCAACAGCAAGCTCCTCATTGTGAGAGGAGCAACCTTTGATTCCTTTGAAGATCAACATGAAATCACATGTCTTGAGGGTACAAGGACGGATATTCTTCGCAAGATTCAAGATTGGGCTAAATCGCAGGATGTAGGGATCTTCTGGCTCAATGGAGGCGCAGGAACAGGAAAATCGACCATATAACGCACAGTGGCGACATACTTTCACCAGAACAAGATGCTGGGCGCGAGTTTCTTCTTCAAAAGAGGCGAAGGGGATAGAGCGAGTGCTGCAAGACTCATCCCGAATATTGCCAGTCAACTTTCAGACAGCGTCCCCGAGATGAAGAATCTGGTTCGGAAGGTAGTTGAAGCGAACCCTCACATTGCATTTAAGTCAATGGGTATGCAATTCACGGAGCTGATCCTTCAGCCACTTCTCCAAATACATGATATCTCAACTCGGACCATGGTTATTCTGATTGATGCCCTGGATGAATGCGACCAAGACAATGATATACAGCTTCTCCTACAGCTTTTGCCACAGCTCGAGCAGTCCAACACCTTACGTCTGCGAGTCTTTTTGACCAGCAGGCCCGAGTTGTCAATCCAGATGGGGTTCCGTGAGATGAAGCGTTACAAGCACTTGATTCTCCACC
>JAOYNU010080053.1:0-57266 GCA_026745395.1 Tympanopsis confertula | reverse complement strand
CACGAGGGGCTGGGGTGGGCACAATAGACTATGACGATGGGGTGGACCCTGGATCAGGCCCTTACAAGTTGGGTGGGGGAGCACCAAGCGGCGCATCGACGACGAGACCGGCAACTGGAACGACCTGCGCCGCATCGAGATCAGCACGTCTCCGCTCTCGGGCTTCAGCGACAAGGAGGTGGAGACGAGCGTCGGCACCGAGTACCGCGTGGCCGTGTGGCACCCCATCAACATCGACATTGGAACCGTCAGGGTTCAGAGCGCCGAGGGCTGCAGCACCACGTACAAGCCGTGGACCAACCGGGATTCGCGCGTCACGCTGCTGAGAGTGCCGACGGGCGAGAAGGTCCGGGCCGTGATTGAGATTCTGAATAATGTGTGAGGGGGAGATTTTTATTTTTTCCTTTTTTTCCCTTTTTCCTTCTTTCAAGGGCCAAGGGCTCACCGAGTCAGGAAAGGAATGGATGATGATGATGTACCCCAGATTGGCAGGCAAACAGGGTTAGCTAGCTGTAGGCACGAGTTACGACCAAATTTACGCAGTTTCCAGTACTTGGTAGCATGTAGCGGGCAAACGAGGTGCTTTATCGCTTCAAAGCCGCTGTATTTCGCCAAATCATGCGCTATGATATTGTCTGAAACTGTACAGCCAACCGTCGGACCGAAATGCGATCAAGGGTATCAATCATATCATATCACTCCCTCGCCTGGGTTGTTTTTTCCCTCGCCTTGGTCGTTTTTCTCCTCGCCTTGGCTGTTTTTCTCAGCCCGCCCCCCCTCACGTCCTCGTACCTCTATTCCGGCGTCGTCGCTATCGTCAAACATGTCCTCCTCCTCCTCCTCCTCCTCTCCCCCCCCCTCCTCCTCCCCCCCCTCCATGGCGTACTCGGGGTGTCGGTCCACCAGTCCCTGGTAGTACGCCACCAACACCTCCGGGTTGGGTATGATGCGCCAGTCGACCCTGTAGAGGAACTCGAGCTCGAGCAGCTTAAGCTCGGCGAGCCGGACTCCGCCCACCCGAGCGTAGGTCGCGTTTGTCCAGTACGAGTCGAGCAGGCCCTTGGCAGCGACCGTTCCGGCGGTGATGAGGAAACGGTGCACCGTCAGCGTGTTGATGGTGAATTCGGGGTACATGGCGCAGAGGCGGTCGATGTAGTACACCATGGAGAGGAGGATGGGCTGTGTCAGGGTCGCATGCCGGGCGAGTCGGCGGAGGTATTCCAAGACGGATATTCCTGGAGCAGTCCTTTTCAAAAACCGGGATATCAGAAACCAGGATGCCAGGCGGACTCGTTTGCTTATACACACACACACACACACACACACACACACATATATATATATATACAGTGGGGAGACACGCGAAATAATCCCTCCACATGTCAGGGGACTGTAAAAAGGACGGCGTACCTGCTATGGAAGCGCGTTAGACTGCCAGAGCTGAGGGCCAGAGCATCGTTCGTCTGGATCAGCTCTTCAATCATGTGCGCAATCAAAACAACCAGGTCATCGACCGGGCACATCCAGTACCGCGTCGGCACGGGCTTGGGGGGCCGGACCTCGGGTCTTTGCTTCTTCTTCCTGGTCAGTGTCGTCGCCGGCGACGCCTGCGGCTCGGCAGAGTCCCCTCGCGTGGAGTTTCGCCTCTTGTTGCTGGGGGAGGAGGAGGCAGCAGCATTGGCGGATGGGGAGGAGGCATTGCCAAGGTCCCGCCTGGGAGCAGGCAGGGCAGCCTGCTGGACGGGGGCAGGTTCGAGCTCAATCTTGGGTTCTGGGACTGGTGCAGCCTTGGGAGGAGGAGGAGGGGGGTCGTCGTCGCTGTTGTCGGGAGGGTCGGGCAGCGCCGAGGGGTCCTCGGGGATTGACGCCACCTCGATCGATGGGCGTGCGGAATCGTTGGAACTCTGCGACGACGAGTGCGGGCGCGGGCGCGGGGGCGGGTGCGATGGGTGCGATGCAAACAACGCCGTTGTGGAAAGCTTTGCACGTGGTGCGGCTTCAGCATGGTGCGGCGGCGCCAAGGTGAGCGAGGTGAGCGAGGTGAGGGGCGCTGTGGCGGTCGCCTGGGGCTGAGGCGGAGGCTGAGGCTGAGACGGAGGCTGAGACGGAGGTTGGGGCTCCGTCATTCTCGTCCGCAAGCCAGGGCCGGGCCGCAGACGGGGCGACTGGAGCGCATGGATGGGGTGGTGCGGAGAGCCATGGTAAAGGCGGCCAAACGGGGATATGAGCGACGGGGAGTGGGCAGCCACCATGGGAGACGCGGATGTGCCCATTTTCTTGGTCCTCTCATTTTATGGGAAAGAGAACAGCAAACCTGAGCAAGAGCCAGGCGGCCGGGACGGCGGCATGTCTGGGTTTTTAGTATTGCCTTCAGGGGCATACTAGGCTAATCTACAGTGCAGGTAAATGTGGAACTGCGGGTTCGCGAGATGCGGGATGTGATTCCCGTCCAATGAGAAGACGAAGTGAGGAAAAGTGGGTTGGACAGAAGCGGCTGAAGAAAATGCGGAGATAGTAGATAGAGGTTGATAGCCATGCAATGTGCAGTTTAGTTATAGGGGATATGGCTGCCAGCATATCAATTTACAGATAGGCCACCAACGAGCCAGTCGTTGCCAGAGCGCTTGACTTGCTGTACTAATAAGATACCGATAGTTCACTCTCCAACCTTGTGTCGTCAAGAAGACTGTACGTGGCAAGAAAAGAGCGGCACTGGCTCTCGACCGACTCCGATCGGCCATAGTAACTTCCAAAGTTATGTTGCTATGCGGGCCCGTTGTTTATTAAATAAATACATAAATAAATAACTAGCTAAATCTACGGATCCCCAGGTGTCAAACGCCCTGTTATAGACGCAGCCCTGACGCTGTTGCACGGTGACATGATAAATGTCATTGATGGGCGCGTGGCCAGTTGCGGAGCACGTGACCCACAAAGGATCGTGGAAGATATTTTCTCTCCTCTTGACCCGAAGGGCGGTCATACTGTTATCCTATCAATATTGTTCGTTCACGATAGCTTCTATCTTTATCAACTGAGAGACCCTCTGATCGATGCCTTCACTCTGCACGTATGTGCCGTGACGGTATGTATGTATGTATTTTATACTTATCAAAACGTCATGTGATTCTTTGCTTGTTATTTAAAAGTAATTATACAAGTAATTATTCAAGCCTGGCTGGTGTAATGTCAACATACCGTGTGGCATGTACGTCTGCTTAATTATGCAGATGTACCCTAAACAGTCGGATTATTTCTTACAACCTTTTAATGAAAATTTACATTTAAATCCATGTCGATGTCCCGTAAAAATCGAGTTACATATTGTAAAAAAAAACTCGTGTGACTGGCTGATCCAGCTTCCTGGAACGACCCTCACGCAGCGTGATAGAAAACGAACGATGCTGGCAACGCCAAAGCGGTAATATGTATGACCTCGGCGCCAACCAGCTACGGTGGGGAGTATTCATTCAGCACACAAATCGCTGGGTTTGAGACTCCCCATCATGGAGAACATGGCTGTACAGTCAAGCCCTTCATCTTGATCGGACTTGATGGATCCGGATTCACGGAGTTGATTTTAAGCCGATAATACAACCCATCGAATGATTCCTCGCATTCTTGCCACTGTTGGACTGGCACGAGACATGCCGAGTTCTTCATAAAGTAGCATGGGCCATAGCGATATCGACGGCCACGTGTTCGCCAGCACTCGGTACATGCATAGTGCATTGGTTATGCAATATGCGTTGCGGAATTGATTGTTCGATCTCGATCGCAAACCGACCCTTCTAGCCCCGGCCTCGACAAACTGCCCAATCACCCATCCTGTCCTTCCCTGCCTTCCCTGTCCTTCCCCGTTCTTCCCGATCGTCTTGTCTTGTCTTTGAGAAAACACGACCCAGACCCGATCTATATTGCTTTCAAACGACAAGAAAAAGCACTTGAATCGGAAATTCTCGCCCACGTTAACCCCGCACCAGGGCCTGCATCTCCGTCCCCTCCCAGGATCACCCCGTCCCTTTTCTTCCCTTCCAAAATCTAGACCGTGCTCCAGGTCCCACCGGCCCAGCCAATCACCCGCAGCCAGTCGACGACGCCACACTATTCTCGCCCGTTCTCGCCGCTTCTTTTCTTTTCTGCCTGCCTTTGTTATGTTACTGTATGTGAGCTGGGATGAATGATAACTCATCCATCCATCCATCCCTCCCATCATCCGTCCACCCATCAGTCTCATCCATCCACCCCCCAGCCGGCCCGTAGTTGGATGCAAGCAGCCAAACCTCCGGCAACCTTTTCATGCTGTTGGTGGCCAAGCGAGTGAGCAGGCAACGACGCTGCACCGGCTTCCTAATCCAACTCATTCTCGGCCCTACGTTGGGCTGGAGCGAGCCCCCATATGTACATATGGCCTGAACCATCCCTCGTACATAATGTGGCTTGCTTGACTTTCCCGCCTTTCCCTTTTGCCCCCTTTCTCTCCAGCACCTAACCACGACGACAAACCCGTTCGATCCAACACTGCCACGGTTTATCGACTTGAGAGCCTGAGGACTTGAGCGCTTGGGCAGAGCTGCCCTGGCAGCCAACACAACGAGGACAAGAAACAACCAAAAACTCCCAAAAACTCCGAGACACGGCGTGCGCTGTTGTTGTATACACCGTACCTCAGATCCGATCCGCTTGGTCGAGCTCAAGAATTGATCGGCAGAAGCAAAAGCAAGCACGAAAAAAAAAAACCAGAAACGTCCTCTATATACAATTCCCGTCTGACCAACATCAAAACACCTGCCTGCCTTGCCCAGTCCTCCCCGGGCAGTGGCACTTCCGATATCCTTTTTCTTTCATGTGAGCGGCACTCCATGCCTGGAGGAGCCGGCGCCATGGCATCCCCAACCCCCATCGGCCACGGCACTCACGAGCCTTTGACCGATGAGAAGATGGTCAGGGGTAAGCAAGCATCATCCATCCATCCATCGTCCATCGTCCATGGCAAGATTCTGTGCACACCAAAACTGACTCCGGATAGCCCTCAAGCTCCTTGATGCAGAGATCGGCACCAATGAGCTCCTCATGTCGGTTGCCCCCCTCCGTCTCATCTCCGTCGGCGGTGCCCTTGCGGTTCGCCTCTGCCGCAACCGCGATTCAACCTGGGACATTGACTGTCTCCTCGACCCAAACGTGGCCGCCGCCGATGATTATATCGAAGAGTTCAGGGGAGCCGTGGCGCGTGTGGCGACGGCGAACGGTTTCGGCCAGGACTGGCTCAACCACGAGGTCGAGATGTTTGTCGAGAGGGACAAGCGGATGCAGCTCTTTTTGGAGAGCGTCGAGCAAGGCATCGCCGTCTTCGAGGGGACCAACATCATCATCTACGCCGGCATGCTTGACTGGGCACTCGAGCGCAAGGTCCGCCGCGTGGCTCATTCGGTCGAGCGCAAGTTCCGCAAGCCCGTTGACCTCCCCGACGCCGCTGCCTTGGTCAAGCTGATGCGCGACAACGGGGCGCCGCCCCTGACGTTTGATTATGTGAGGAGCTTGAACTTCAACGGATTCGACATTCCGCCGACGGACGAGGCGATCCAACAGGTGGCTGATTATTACACCCAGGCGTATGGGGAGGTCGGCATCATCCGCAAGGATAGAGGAGTCAAGCCCAAGGTTTCGCAGCAAGGCGGCATGGGGAACCGGTGGGTCAGTGTCTGATGTGTGTGTGTGAGGCGTCTGAGGGCAGTCACTCCCATGCCATGCCATGTCAATGCGAACACAGTTATTTTGTGTTGATCCGCGTCTCAACCTGATGAGTGTGCCGTGGGATGAGGAAGGCATGTTAGGATTTTTTTTTTTTTTTTTGTGTGTATGTGTGTGTGTGTTTTTGTGTGTTTTTTCTAAATTGTGGTGAGAAGTTATCTCCCGGCATCAGCTTCAGACGGTGTAAAAATAGCCGCTGCTGGCCCAGATGTTCCTTGTGAAGAAGGGTCCGTCGAGCATCTTCTTTTCTCCCGGATGCAGTACAAGCGTCTTGCTGAGAGGTGGCACCTTGGCGGTCCACTCGGGACACGTTTCAGGAACCAGCGGCTTCGGGTCCTTGTAGGTGTTGCGGATCGGTTTGTCGTCCCTGCGCATGCCGAGTTCGAGTCTCCACATGAAGCTCTCGACCAGCTCCTCCACAATGCCGGCCAGGACCGCGTACTGCTCCGGGTCGTCGCACTTGGGGTTCTGCAAGGTGGCGGTCGCCCAGCGGGATTCGGGCCGTCGCCAAAAGTACTCGACCTCGTACTGAACCATGGGCCCGTCGTCGGCACAAAAGGCCTCGTAGAGCCGGTACAAGGCGCGCTGCGGCGTGTCGCGCGCGCGCCACAACGGCATCGACCGCAGGTACATGAGGTCCCTGCTTCGCGCCGACACGCTGGCGGGCGCGGCCATGATGTCGCGCGGCATTGCAGCCGGGAGGGCTGCAGGGAACCGCCAGGACGGGAACGGCCAGAGCAGTCTCACCACAAAGGTGTAGGGGCTCGGCTCGGGGGGGCACTGCAAGGCGCGGGCGTGGCTCAGCGTGGTCCGCAGCCTCAGCGGTGAGGTCGGGTGCAGGAGCATCCTTTTGTACTTGTTGATGCGCCAGCGCAGGCGCAGGGGGAGGAATCCAAAGTTCCATAGGTACAGAATGGTGTCAAAGAGCACGGCAAGGCTGCTTCTTGGTGGCGGTGGTGTGGGTGGTGGTGGTGGTGTTGGCGACTGCTGGTGGTGTTGCTGGTGATGCTGGTGATTCTGGCGATGCTGGTGATGCTGATGTTGGGCGCGGGCTGTAGACCCAGGCCGGGGCGGCGGAATGACCAGTGAATTGGACATGGCGGGGGGCAAGATAAAGAAGGGAGGAATTGCAGGGGATGGGGCATGAGAGGATCGGTCGCGTGGAGTGAGACGCGTGCTGGTAATGGAGGAGAAGCAAGTTGGGCTGAAGTGAAGAGAAACAACGGACGACGTTGCTTGTAAGTCGAGGGCCAGGAGCCATTGGCGGTGTGCTTATGTAAGTTGCATGGAAGAGAAGAATGGAATCAATCAAGGGGCTGTCAAAAGTTACGCCGTTATTGACGTCATCCCGCAAAGCTATCATTATGTATTACGAGATATCACAGGATAAGATCACATGACAAGATAACTCAACCGCTTATCGTATCGTAAGATAAGATCACATGATTAGACAACTCAACCACTTATCGTTGATTAGACAACTTAACCGCTTATCGATGCTTGGAGGTCCGGTATCGGGGTGTCGGATACAACGCCCGTCTCACCTCATCCAATCCCCCTTTGCTGGATTCGGGCCTCTTTTCCTTCTCTTTTCTCGCCATTTCCTCCTTCTTTGCCCCTTCCATCGTACCATCCCACCCCCATGCCCACACCACGCATCCTCTGCCTCCATGGCGGCGGCACCAACGCCGACGTCTTCCGCGCCCAGTGCCGCGGGCTCCTCGCGCGGCTGTCGCCACCACCGCCCACCACGTCCACCATGCACGCCGACTCGACACACCACGCGGCCATCTTCCGTCTCGTGTTTGTGGACGCGCCGTTCCTGTCGGCCCCGCACCCTGCCATTGTCAACGTGTACGGCGACCACGGGCCGTTTCGGCGCTGGCTGCGCTGGCTGCCCGAGCAGCAGGCCGTCGACGGCGACTCGGCGGTGAGCGAGACGCTGCATGCCATCCGGCGCGCCATGGACGACGACGACGACATGCTGCGCCGCTCGGGCGAGGACGGGGCCGTCGGCGGCGAGTGGGTCGGCGTCATGGGCTTCAGCCAGGGCGCCAAGGTCGCCATCAGCCTGCTGTGGGCGCAGGAGCGCGTCGAGCGCGCCGGGGGCACCAAGACCGACGCCAGGGACCTGCCGCTGGCGGCCCGCTTCAGGTTTGGCGTGCTGATGGCCGGCCGCGCCCCCGTGGTGGGGTTCCTCCCCGGAGGTGCGGCGGTGCGGGGCGTCGCCGATGCGGGGCAGCTCATGTCCGACTTTGACGACTGGCCGTCGCCGCACGACACGGAGCATCGCCTCCAAAGGATCCCGACACTGCATGTACACGGGCTGCGGGATCCGGGGCTGCCGTACCACCGCACGCTGATGCACGACTACTGCGCCCCGGGCACGGCGAGCCTGGTGGAGTGGGACGGCGACCACCGCCTGCCGATCAAATCGGCCGATGTTGAGGCCGTCACCGCAAGTCTTTTGCAGGTTGCGAGGCAGGCTGGGGTCTCGGTCTAGATGGATGGACTGCACACACGAATAGACGGATGGATCTTGGGTGGAACAGAAACAGAAATAAATGAATGAATGAATGGATGAATAGACGTGTTGAATCTCTTTAACACACTTTATTCCGTATTCTATATATATCTATGATATATATATCTATAGATATATATGTCACAACAAAAGTCACGTCTCGTCCTGGCCGTCGATCCAAACGACCACATTGTCCGGGCACCCCCCCTCCAGGCCTTCAAAGAACGTTTTGATGTCCTTTTGCGAATACCTCATGCTGAAATGGGTAAGGATGAAGGTGGTCTTGGCAAACTTTCTCACGACAGGTTCCAGGTCCCTCCATATGGTATGCTTCGTCTTGTCGGCCTGTGCGCCGTGCTCCTCGTACAGGAAGCTGCACTCGGTGATAACCACAGGTATGCCCTCGCGCAGCCAGTCCGGCTCGTCGGCGAGCGTCTTGGCGGTAGTGTCGCCGAGAAAGGCAAATATGGGCGCCGTGTGCGGGTACGTGACGTCGACGCCAGATTTGCGCAGCTTCCCGATCTCGTTGCCGGGGAGGCCGGCGATCTCGGGCCTGAGCCGGTAGCTGGTGGTGCGGAACACGTACCCGACGCAAGGCACCGTGTGGTCGCAGGCGAAGACCTGGGCGGTGATGTCCTTGGAGCGGCGGAGGGCCACAATGTCGCCGTGTCGGACGCCGTGCGTGATGTGCGTCACAGCCAGTTCTGGTGGAGCGTTTTCTCCGGCCGTGCCCTCGTCCTCTTCTTCTTGGTTGCTGCTGCCTTTGGCCGCGTCCCCGTCCTTCTCCACCAGCCCCCCCAGATTCATCAGGGTCGTCGCCAGCACATAGCGATCAAACGCCGCCTTGAGCTCCTCGGGCACAAACATGTCTGGCGGGTCGGCGCGCATGGCAAAGACAAAGGCAAAGAGAGTGTGGTCGGCATGGCCGTGGGTGAGAAAGACGTGGTGCGGGCGGAGATTGTTGACTGAGAGCCCCGCGTCGAGCACCACGTTGAGCTGGGGGATGATGAAGGACGTGTGCCACATGGCGCGCGACTTGCCCGTCAGCACCAGGTGCGAGTACGGCTTGGGGAAGCGCCATTCCAAGATCTCGGAACGCGTGGATTGCGTGAGCGGCGTCGCAAAGGTGGGGGCCATCTTGCGGCTGTGGATGGATGTTGGCAAGAAGAATGGAAATCGGGCAGCTCTGATGGATCCATGGGGCGTGCTTGGCCGGCTTTATGTGCGTTGGGCTGGGCTTGTTTCGAATTTCGGAATCGCCGCACAGTCACACGGCAAGCCCTTGAAAGGATGAGTCAGGCCGAAAAACCCTCATAATGTCTCAGCCTCAGAGCTCTATCTAGAGACCTCAGGTTATAGGTGATAACAGATAACACAGACGGAATAAGATTAGCTTAGTAAGTTCCAACACCAAAACGGAAATACCACGGAAATACAATGAACACGGAAAAGTCGACTCCAGAAGGAATTTGTACGGAATGGAGACGTGGTCACGGACGTAGCAACTCACTGAACCCATGTCTCAAAGTCAAGGCAGCCAGACACAAACCATACGGACTATCGCGTGGGAGGCACAGGACAAGCAGCGTGGATCGTCAGGTCTTTAAGGCGATCACGTGATGCTTGTTGTGGAGATGTTCGCAACATCGTATCCACCAACCATGTGCCCTCCAAGATTATCGACCGTCCTTCCAGTCAGCGGCGACCAACATTCTCCAGGAAGCCAGCCGCTTGGATTTTACGTGCTGTGATATGCAGCAGGCTGTCATGGGTGAGCGAGTCCATGGCTTATCGAGATCCGACCGTCTCAGCCCGGAACATCGTCGTCCTTTCTCTCGTCATTGACGATGAACAAGGTCAATGCCAAGATTTCATATGGAAATCCAATTCCATATGCATCTCACGAGAACGCCCGCGACCTGCTTGCCCTGCAACCCAAACTCCTCGACGCCTCGCCAACTATGGCAGCTTGGCGAACGAGAAAATGCGCCACCCAATTCAGGTCTTGCAGCATGTCCACGATGAATGATGCCAGAAGATGTGGAGTACCGAGCGTCCACGCTCCCTGCAGCATTTCAGAGCCATGATGAAGGGCGCACGAGACCATCAGGCGCGCAGATCTGGAGATTCCACCAACTTCACCGCGCTTCGGTCGACGAAGCCGGTTCTTCTTACGCCCAGCTTACCAAAAGGCCTTGATGCACCATGCAAGCATTATTGGAAGCATGGGAACCCTGAGCTTGATCCTCAGGTGAGAGCAAAGCAGAATCTGCCAAACGCTACATTACTCACCCTGGAAGATGAAGACACCCTTCACTATGGCACTGACCCTCTGCTTGGGTTTCACCTCGCCAGCTGCCATATTCGAATTTTCAGCATGGGCCAAATCACTTGGAGAAAACCAGTCCAACATCACTCTTCGATTTTCATCGGGACGCCATGTCCTTCTGTCACACTCTTCGCAAGGTGTTCTCGCTGTTGCCCCCAGAGGGATTTATTTGATACCCAGCCAAGCACTGCTTCTGACTCTCAGTAATATCAACTAACCATTCACCCCGGACCGGCGAAACACATCCTGCCTCTCACTGTTCAGAACCGTCTCGCCCTGCAAAAAGCGCAGGCTGGAAAGATACTCGACGCTTTTGCGCAACGCCTGCAAGGTCCTGTCCCTGGTTTCCTTGTCTTGCCGGCATCCCACAGCGTGTGCGTCATGGCCTTGGCCGAAACCCGGGTCGAGACAGCGGCCACTGCAGCTGCTTGCTTTGCACACGGCCTGACGGGCATCGCCGACTCTCCCCTTGCGCTGCTCCACCCATTCCATGACAGGCCAGAGCGGATGGGATGACCCCTGGCGCGACACATTCGCGTTCACCACGCGGAGCCAGTCGTCGGGATCCATCGCACGCAGCGCCAGTCCAGTGCCCTCCGAGACTGCTCTCCAAAAGTCGCTCACGGGGATGCCTTCGGTCATCATGACAGCCTCGGGTGCGCTGTCGCGGTCGCATCGGCTGCCGAGGCACGCATCGATGATGCGTTGCGCGACGTGATCTGCGCCCGCGAGGTAAATGACGGCATCCTGCTCGCCATCGACGAAAGCCCCGGCTTCACATGCCCCTGCGGCCAGCCGCCAGATGAAGTCGTCTGTGTTGGAGATCCCTTCGGTCGCGGTGCCGATGATGATGCCGGGCTTGACCATGTTGATGCGCTGGCCGGTGGGAGCGCGAGCCATGCACCGATGGACCAGAACATCAGATGCAAACTTGGACTGCGAATAGCCGCTCGCAGACGAGAGACGCGAGGGGCCGTCCGCTGCCGCCACTGCCGCCTCTGAAAGGTGCATCTCGCCGCCCGAGACATAGGTGCAGTGCTGCAGCGGTCCCGTTCCCGCCAACGTGAGCTTCAGGATCTGCACCGTGCTGGCAACGTTGGTCGCACGCAATCGCTCGTAGCTCGACGACCAGTTCACAGCGGCTCCGTTGTGTATGATGGCGGTCACTGCCTCTGATTGCTGCATGCATGTCCCCTCGAGGCGCGCCCACTGATCTGCCGAAACACCCAACCGCGGCCGTGCAAGGTCTCCCGGCCAGACCTCGATACGGCTCGCCAGCGCGGGTGACCACCATCCGGCGGTGGTGCCGGCGGCCACGATCCGTTGGAAGCCGGCGCGGGCATCCCTCGCCCGGACCAGCACAATCACCTTGGACACGCTCGCAAGAGCTAGCAGCTGTCGAAGGATCTGGCTGCCAAGGAAGCCCGTCGCGCCTGTCAAGAACACCACGCTTTTACCTGTCTGCGACCTCGTCTTTGGGACCATGTGCTGCTGGTCAGGCTGCACCCGTGCCAATTCCTTGCCAATCTCCTCAATGTCCTGCAGGATATTGGCTGCTCTGGCGTGTTCTTCGGATTGCGGTGCAACCTGGTCCCGGCTGCGCACGATCTCGGCGATGTCGCGGACGTTCAAGTTGACCCGCCTAAAGGTCCTGACGGGGATGTTGAGGCCGTAAAAGTCGTTGACTGACCTCGCCAACGAGACGGTCCTTAGGGAATCGAGGCCTAGATTTTCCAGTGTGGCGTTCTTTCCCCTGAGCGGATGCTCTCCCTTTGCCTCTGGCCCGTGCAGGATGCTGGCAAGTATCTCACTGACCTCGAGCGCGACTGTGTCATCCGGGGGTATCTCGGTCAGGACCTCTTCGCTCGAGCCAGATTCGGTGTACTTGAACAGCTCGCTTGCCGAAAGGCCCCGAGCATGCTCCTTGAGCATCGCACGGTTGAGCTTTCCGTTGGAATTGGTCGGAAGCGTGGCGAGAGGAATGTATATTCGAGGAACCATATATCCGGGCAGGGTCTCGATGAGATGGGAGCGGATCTGGGCAATCAGCATGCCCATCTTCTCGTCCGATACAGAGCTCGGCTGAAGCGTTCCAGAGCATTCTCCATCCGAGTCTCGGTCCTCTGACTCTGAGCATTTCAGGAACGCCACCAGCCTGGGTCCACTGCCGTGCAATTCCACCAAGTCGACGGCGACATCACCAGTTACTGGAAGCCTCGATTTGCCGACAGCCACTTGGCTCGATCCGCCGAGGCTTTTGCGTATGACCGACTCGACCTCTTCGACCTCGAGCTTCTGCCCTCTCACTTTGACCATCGTGTCTTTCCGTCCGATATACATCATTGTACCATCAGGCAGATAACGTACAAGATCGCCGCTTTTGTAGAGCTTGGACGACGAGGCGGGAGCGGCCAGACTCTGCCTCCATGACGGGGCGTCGATCAGGACTTCGCTCGTCTTCTTGGGATCGCCGAGGTATTCTTTCAGGAGACCAGGGCTCTCGTAGAGCATCTCTCCGACTGCGCCCAGAGGCGACAGAAGCCCAGGATTACCAGGGTTCACGATCCAGGCATAGGTGTTGGGGGCGGGTCCGATGGGCACGATTTTGGGGCAAGGGCCGTTGAATTCGGCCAGGAAAAACGTGGCCGACTCGGCCGGTCCATATGCTGGATTCCGGCAGTCAGCAGAGCAGGTCTCTTTTGCTACGTCTGGTTTTCTCGAAAAAAAAAAAAAAGAACATGTTCCCACCGAAAACTTACAATGAATGACCCTGACGCGATCGTTCCACGCATTGATATCATCGCAGGTGACGACCTCGCCGCCCATGAGCAAGGTCTGCAGACTGGGAATGTCGTACTGCACGAACAAGCGCGCAAAAGAGGGAGTGAAGTAGGCCCAGTTGACGGCCATCCTGTTCATGCTTTCCTCGACGTTGTTGAGGCGCTCTTCATCTGACGGAATACAGATGCGCCCGCCGTAGATCAACGGTGCATAGATCTCTGTCATGCTGACATCGAAGGTGAAACTCGACCACTGGTAGGTTGAAACGCCCTCCCGATCGAGGTGCTGCCGAGGGGCATTGGAAAGGATACCCGCGACCAGAGAGTTGTGTGTGTGCACGATGCCTTTGGGAGTCCCGGTGCTGCCGGAGGTGAAGGCCACAATGCATGTGTCGCTGGGC
This sequence comes from Tympanopsis confertula, assembly GCA_026745395.1. Classification (NCBI taxonomy): domain Eukaryota; kingdom Fungi; phylum Ascomycota; class Sordariomycetes; order Coronophorales; family Scortechiniaceae; genus Tympanopsis; species Tympanopsis confertula. Next base: position 43,481 of record JAOYNU010080053.1, on the reverse strand, counting down.
TGGACGTCTGTTGGCCGGTAGTCACGTCTTTGACGGACAAGCTCCACAGTCGGGACCAGCACGCTGTGCCCGTCAAAGCGGCCTCTGTGCAGAGCAGACGTGAGGACGAGCGGCGCGCCGAGCGCATGGATAATGGAATCGTGACGGGCGCGTGGATGGCTCGGATCGAGACAGCAGTACGCCGCCCCGGCTTTGAGTACTGCAAGCATAGAAACGATGGCCCAGGTACATTTCTCGAAGCACAAGGCCACCTTTTTACCCGGCCCCAGACCACAAGTGTCCATGAGATATGCCGCAAGGGCGGAAGAGCGCCTATCCAGCTCCGAATACGACATTTGCCCGTCCCAGGAGAGGATAGCTGTTGCATCGGGCTTGTGGAGGAAGCCCTGTCCGACCAAGTCATGGAGCAGTTTATTGGGAACACTGGTGGGATGCTGGTTCCACTTGGCTATGGTTGCTCGGCTTTGCGCTCCGCAGATATCCAGGTCTGCGATAAAGGCATCGAGCGGGATTGAGGAGATGCATTCAAGAGCCGTGGCAAAGGCGTCCACGAAGCCTGTGGCCACGAATTCGGAGACTTGGCCGATATTGTAACGCACATGTGCCGACAGGGACACTCGGTCAAAGCACACGACAAGGCCCAAGCCGTCCTGCGAAGACGTGATCAGCGAACGAGCGTCCGAGCAGCTCGGCACTCCAGGGCCGCCGCTTACGTGCTGTGCAGCAAGGCTCGAAAGCAATGCCTCTATTGGAACGGGAGCTGTTTCGACCAAGACGAGGCTTGCTGTGAGCCTGTTGGCGAACAGTTGGCCGTCCGGCGTTGCAGTGATGGCATGATTGACCAGGAGCGGCGCCAGGTCATCGTCGGAGGACAGGTCTATTTCTCCGCGACTGAAAGCTGCGCGAACGGAGGTGGTAGAGGCAAGCTCTGCGACGAATTGCACCCGCCGGCTCCTGGTTATCAGGTAGCGCGTGTGGCCATCATGGTCTTTTGGAACAGCTTCGGCGCAGGCGAACTCGGCAAGATCAAAGTATTGATGAAGCACCGTCGCGAACGCCAGCTTTACCATCGATACCGGCGAAACCTTGTTGGTGGAACAAAAGACATCCAGCACGCTCTGCAAGGGCACCGAGATGGCAGTCGAGGACGACATGATTGTTTGGATGTTTTGCTGCTCAGAAACGAACAAAAGAAGGAGATGGAGGCACTATTTCCTGTGGGCAGCAGAATACGATGGAAGGACCTGAGTGGAGGTGGGCAGAGCAGGAGTAATACCTGTGTGATAATATCAGAAGTGGCGCATCGGGCCTTGGCTACCACCACAAGCTCTCACAGCACACTGTTGCCCGACGAGGTCGAAAGGTGGCCATGGAGTCCGCAACAGGACCATGAGCAATGTCACGGTGTCATGACAAGGTCAGCTTACACCCCTTCCTGCAAGGTCAACTTACACCCCTTCCTGCAAGGTCAGCCGCAGCAGAGCAACCACATATAAGGCTCGATCAGCAGGCATGCAGGCATGGAGTGCTTGTATTGGGGATCTTTTGGTTCATGGACGAAGCGGGACTGCCACTCTGTTGCAATTCGTCGATTTTGGCCATGACTGAAAGTGACAGTCTCATTTAATAGGAAATTTCTCAGCCAATTCCTTCCGACCTGTCTGAAGCACTCACTCTATCCGTTTAGGTACTCAGGCCTTATTAGTATTGGCCTTCGGATTCCTTCGGCTTTCAAACAACAAGACTCGCTGCCCCCCCCCTTTTGCCTTTCACCTGGCATTCCTTGGGCGAAGAAGATGGCTGCCCACGGTATTGCCATAATACTGAACAATGATGGTGAGAACCTGAGCCCTCGTGTTCAGCAGGGATATACAAGCTCACACCCCCCTGCCAGTCCTCTTCGATTGTTCATGGAAGATCCTTGACAGCTGTCGCCTTCCCCACAACAAGGGAACGCCGTTTCAGACCATCGATGTTGTCTTTGAGGCGAAACGGGGATCCATCGCACCTCCTGCCTTTGAAGGCAGTCTTCAGGACGCTCAAATAGTGCTCAGCGGAGAAAGGGGAAGCCTGAAGAGGATGGCGGCCACGGCATTCGGAGGAGTGTCTACGGCATTTGGAGGAGTGTCTGCGGCATTCGAGTTTCTGCTGGAATCACTTCGCGCAGCTACATCTCCCTCCAATGCCTGCTGCTGCCTGTCAAAATTCATCGTGCCCCTGGCCAAGGGGCAGATCATCCGGTCTGACATAGTGCCTCTGCGATTGATCGACTGCGAGGTGGTTGCATTGGCGTCGTCGTTTGCGGAGCCGCTGCAAGCATACCCAGGAGAGCCTGTCTCGCGAGATCAGCTTCACGATCTGGACGAGATTTTGAAGTCCTCGGCTGCCGGACTCCTTTTGCGGGACCGACGCCTTGCGGGAGACACGCGGGCTGGCCTTGGCGTCTTGTCGGGTCTGGCGGATGCCGAGCTCGACAACAGGCTCTCGTTCCCTTGGATCGCAGATGAGCCTCTGCGTCGCCTGCGGCTGGCCGTCGTCGAAGGCAGTCGTCCCCGCCCCGACCAAGGAGGCACCGGCTCAAACATCTACCCAGCTGCCAAAGCCCTCGGAATCGACATGGTCGTGTTGGACAATCCTGGCCACTGGCTCGAGAGTGGACCGTACGAGCACTGGCGGGAGGCTTTCATACCAACCAGGCTGGCTGAAGGCGCCGACCCCGAATTCGCAGCGCGAATCGTGGCCTCTGTCAGATCCTACGACAAGCCCGTTGATGGGATAATCACCTTTTGGGAGCAGTACCAGGCCGACGTTGCGCATGCCGCGGAGCGACTGGGCCTCCCTACACTGGCGTGGCCCGAGAGCTACCGGATCGCAACGGACAAGTACAAAACCAGTGTCTTCTCAGGGCATGACGCTTTCCGGGCCTCCAGCGCCGAGGAGGCGGTCCGGCTCGCCCGGGAGAAGAAGGTCGGATTCCCTCTCATCGTCAAGCCCTGCAGAGGATACAGTTCTGATGGGGTCTCGCGCGTCGGCAGCCTCTCAGAGCTTATGACGGCGGCCAGCTCCATCAACACGGACCGACACGGCAGTGCGTTTGTCGTCGAAAAGTATTGCTCGGGGCCCGAGGTCGACGCCAACTTTGTGCTCCTGGACGGCGAGATTATCTTCTTCGAATCCTGCGACGACTTCCCAAAGACTGCAGACGATCCAAACGCATGCAATGGCGGCGGTCCTGCAGCAGGCAATTTCCACGAACTCGACAGCGTGTTCCCGTCGGCCCTTCCCCAGAAGGAGCTGGACCTCATCCGTGACAGCTTCCACGAGATACTCTCCCGACTGGGCTTCGAGAGCGGCATCATGCATCTCGAGGGCCGTATCGAGCATTCTTCTGTCGAGTACCGGCAGGAAAATGGCGTGCTTGACCTTGCGCCGCTGCCACTCATCAACGGAAACGGCACACCCACAAAGCCGAAGGAGCCCGCCCCGTGGCTCATCGAGATCAATCCTCGTCCGCCGGGAATGAAGGGCACGCAGATTATCGAGTCCACGTGGGGCGTGGATTACTGGGGTCTCGGCATGCTGCTCTCGCTCCGCGACAAGCCGCGCGTGCGGGCACTTTCGCAGCCCTACGCACGTGGGCCGCAGTATACCTGTGTTATGGTGTTCATCTCTGCCGACTATGATGCCTCGTGCGAGGGCATCTTCGATTCCGACGACATCTGCGCCGACCTCTTTGCCCGGCGGCCGGACCTCGCCAAACACGTGAGTCGGTATGGCTGTCTGGCGAAAAGGGGGGAACGAATACCGCACCCACACACAGGCGTCAACACTTTTATAGCATACTTCAATGTCTTTTCGAGGGTGTCGAGGAGAGAAGCGCTGGAGCTTGCTGCTGTGGTGAGGAAGGAGGTTCGGTTTGCATTCCGGTAGACTGGGGAAGTCGTCCGGGGACTTTTGGGATGAGATTGAAAGGGATTTTTTATGTCTGCCGTGCTGGGTGAGGGCTTGAAGTATGAAACGACATGTATTGTTATTGATCAAATTTGAGGCCTGATAGATAATGCAGCAAGATGTGACACTCTGTTTTCTAACCAGTCGAGACATGTATTGTTATTAATTGGAATTGGTTTTGCCCGATACATCCGACGAGGCCCAGATAATACAGCAAGGCGTGATACCCTCTGCCTCTATAAACTCAACCAGACGAGACATGCATTCTTGGTATCGACAGTCTGTCAGTCAGTCTCTATCAGTCTATGTCGACAAGCGCCTCCCTCTCACTGGAGCCTGGCCAAACGGGAGCTCTTATAAGCGAAGTGGTGAAATTGAAGCTGGTCTAGGTAGTCATATTTTTTAGGCAATCATACTCAGGTCTAGGTAATCATATTCAGTGCAAATTCTGCATGTTCACAAACTCCCAGTACTTCCCCTTCCTTGCAAGGAGCTCTTGGTGCGTGCCACTCTCTGCCAGCGTCCCCTGGCTCAGCACGTATATCCGGTCGGCTTTCCTGACGGTGCTGAGCCGGTGTGCTATCGTGAGTGTGGTCTTGTCCTTGGCTGCGGCCTCGAGAGCTGCCTGGACCAGCCTCTCGGATTCCGTATCCAGCGCCGACGTCGCCTCGTCCAGCAGCAGGAACCTGGGCTGCCGCAAGAGCGCCCTTGCTATGGCAATACGCTGCTTCTGCCCGCCGCTGAGCATGCTGCCGCTGGGGCCAATACGCGTAGAGAGACCGTCTTGGAGGGAGACGACAAAGTCGTGGATGTTTGCCTGCCTGCAGGCCGCCCATATGGCCTCGTCGGGAGCGTCCTGGCCGGGAATGCCGAGCGCAATGTTCTCCCTGATGGATCCCGAATACAGAACGGCCTCCTGGCTCACGAGCGATATCATCTGTCGATAGCGCCCGAGGTTGAGCTTTGAGATGTCGCGTCCACCAGCAAGCACCGATCCCCGGTCCGGATCGTAGAAGCGCTCGACGAGGGAAAAAACAGTGCTCTTGCCGGAACCGCTCCCCCCGACAAGAGCGACGCTCTGGCCTGGCTCAACCTTGAGGCTGAAGTCGTCCAGGGCAAGCCGTTCAGGCCGAGAAGGATAGCTGAAACTGACCTTGTCGAACTCAATGGTGCCGTGATCGGCACTCTGTCCGGCCAGGTCGCCGCCAGGGTCGCCGCTGTCACGGTTGGGACTGATCCGGGGCTTGTGCTCGAGGATTCCCTTGACCTCCCAGGCGGCGTGCATCGCCTTGCTCGCATCAGGCGCGAACGTGAATATGGACCCGGCGATCTGCGAGCCTGAGATGAGCGCGGAAAAGCAAATGTAGAACTGGAACAACGAGTACTCGCCATCCAGTATGAGCGTTCCGCCGTACCAGAAAGCCAGGGCCGCACAGAGATAGACGATGGACTGCGACGCCGCGTAAAGGCTGGACGCCCAGAGGATGGAGCGCAAAGACTGCGCCGATTGCTGCGCCAGGAACTCGTCATATCTGCTCAAGACGAACTCCTCCAGGCCAAGAGAGGCGACAGTTTCGACCGACCTGACCAGCTCGCTGGCAAACGAGGCCGAATCGCGCCCGCTCTGCCTTGTCTTGGCGTCGAAGACGGCCAGGATCTGGAGACGGAGCCAGCCGCAGGCCACGATGAGTGGTATTGCAGCGGTGCAGGCCAGTGCCAGCTTCCAGCCGATGGCGAGCGAGAGGACGATGCCTCCGAATATTATCGACGTAAAGGTGAGCGATCCGCCCATGACCGGACCGCCAAGGCCGGTGAGTTCCTCTGTGCTCGAGGAAACGGTGGAGAGCAGCGATCCGATCGAATGCTCCTTCTTGTCGAAGAAAGCAACGTCCTGTGACATGATTGCTCTGAAGCAGCCGTCTCGCAGCCGCCGGGACAGTCTCTCGGTGGAATGGGCAAACGCCACCCCGGCTCCCAGCCAGGAGAGAAACGCAACCCCCGCCAGCGTCAAGAATAGGCCGGCGTACAGATCGATGTCGTTTCTGAGCTGGTGGTACCTCGACGGAGCGAGCGACAGAGTCTCCAGCACTTTTGCGAACACTACCGATTGCCTGTTGAGACTCGTCAGTAGGCAAGTCTCCAACCAAACACCAACCCAAGACTGAGAAGCGAGCAACTGACCCAGGAACCACCAAGCCGGCGATGATGGAGCAGCATAGCCCCAGAAGCATGACTGGATACTCCTTGCTGTTGTGCCTGACGATGAAGGCCAGAGTCCTGGCCAAGCCCAGGCTTTCGGTCTCCTTTTCCGGGTCTGACACGTCGGCTGAGCCGTTTGGCAGCCTGTTCAGGATGCCATCCAGGCCACGAGGCTGTTTCTCAGCCGGGTCTTGTACAAGGCTATCCTTGCCGTGGCCACAAGCCTGTGCCTCGTTTGTTTCTTCACGAGTGACGTCGCTGCTGGCCGTTTTGTCCTGCAAAGAGCCGGGATCTATTTGCTGTGCACGAACCAGGCTGGCGTAGTGACCGTCCCGGGCGACCAAATCGTCATGAGTGCCCTGCTCTGCCACTCGCCCTTCGGACATGACGATGATGTTGTCGGAGTGGCGGATCGTGCTCAGCCGATGGGCAATGATGATTGTTGTACGCTGCCGTGCTGCTTCCTCGATGGCTGCTTGCACTGTGGCCTCTGACTTGGAGTCCAATGCGGAGGTGGCCTCGTCCAGCAGCAGGATCGACGGGTTCCTGATCAAAGCCCTGGCAATGGCGATCCGCTGCCGCTGGCCCCCAGAGAGCTGGAGTCCCTTTTGCCCAACCTGGGTCTGGTAGCCTTCCGGGAGGGCTGTGATGAAATCATGGGCATTCGCTTTTCTTGCCGCCGAAACGACTCGTTCTGTGATCTCTTCATCGCTGATTTCTTGCGTCTTGTTCGCCCTGCAGCCAACTCCGCCGTACCGGATGTTCTCGAAGATGGTTGTGTCGAAAAGCCTGGGCTCCTGTCCGACAAGAGCCATCTGGGCCCTGAGCCAGCCGAGGTTGAGCGATTGGATATCCTTCCCGTCTAGGCCTAAAAGCGGTCAGACAAGATCCAGCTGATGCGGTCATTTCTCGAGCACGGTCCACTCACAAACCTCGCCGGCCGTTGGCTCATAGAATCTCTCCATCAGACTGACAATGCTGCTCTTGCCACTGCCCGAAGCCCCTACGATGGCGGTTGTTTTCATCGCGGGACACGCAAACGACACGTCGTGCAGGACGGTCCGGTTGTCTCGCGAAGGATAGATGAGGCTGACGCCCCGGAATTCGACATGTCCCTTGACGGTGGCGAAACAGTCCCCCGAGCTGGCAAACGGGTCCTGCGAGGAGCGTCGGGCGATATCCTCAAGAACAAGCCCTGCGCTCGCAACTGTCGAACCAAGAGCCTGTGCTGCGGGGGCGATCCTGACAATGGCAAAGGCCCCGATAGTCGCCGCCAGTGCCGTCGTGGTCAGCGCCGCCACAGTCACTTCGCCCCGGACAAAGAAGATGGAGCCAGCCCAGAACGTCAGAGCATACACCAGAGAGGGCACGGCGTTGGACCAGGCAACCATGCCCGCGACCACGTTCCGGCTTCTGATGCCGGGGCGCCCCGCGCTCGCCAGACACGACGAGTACTTGGCGGCCATGTGCTCCTGGATGCCGAAGGCCGACACGAGCCTCATGGAGGCGATGGCCTCCTCGGCGACACTGGCCGCCTGGCTGCTCAGCGCGGCGGCTCTTTTGTGCTGTTTTACGACGTACGCGCCGCCGAACCAGCCAATGACGACCATGACGACAAAGGTTGGGCTGAGGACCAACGCCGTCTTCCAGTACATGATGAAGTTGATGACCAAGGCCGCGGCAAAGGTCGCGAAGGCGGTCAGGGCAATCGACGCCTTGCTCGTGATCCCCTCCCGCACGACACTCATGTCGGACATGATACGGGCGGAAATCTCGCCGGGGCCGTGGGAGTCGAAGAAGGCCATGTTCTGGCGCAGGATCGCCTTGAGGTAGGCGTTTCGGAGGGCGCGTATGATACGCTCGCCGGAATAGTAGAACCCGACCGTGGAGACATAGATCACGACAAAGATGGCAATGGCCAGGTACACGTAGTACAGCGTATACCTGGAGAGGTTCGAGCGCATCTCATGTTCCTGGGCCGACCCGCCTGCGTAGTCGTCAAAGACACCGACAAGACTGCCATATACAACCTACAGCGCAAACGTCAGAAGCTCAAGACTACGCGTGCAAACATGTTTCGCTGCCATACAGCTATAAACGGGTTCAGTATGCCCCCGATCACTGCGCAGACGAAGCTGACGAGCAGTACCGTCCTGTCGAGGGCGGTGGCATATTCGAAGATTGTGCTTCGGCGGACTGGATGCTCGGGGGGGAGACCGTTGAGTTGATGGTCCAGGATGTTTCTCTCCTTCTCGCCGAGATCCATTTGGAGATGACGATGCAAACAGTTGCAAATGAGTGAACTGAGGTGAGTGAACCAGGTGAGTGAACCGAGGTGAAGCGCAAGTTGCGCAAGCTGAGTTTAGGAAGGTTCGATTATTGCGTGTCCAATGTTTTTGATACAAATAGTAATCACATTTAGGGGATCATGGCGTGCTGGTGTTCAGCTTAGAATCCGTATAAAGGCCAACTTACAGCCCTTCCTACAAGGGCTCATAGAGGTCAGCTTACACCTTCCTTCGAGGTCAGTTTACAAACTCTGCCCTGCAAGGTCAATTTATTAATTATGATCATATACGAAAGAACTATGACCCAGTCAGGTTCAATTATAGATCGCTAACAAGGTGAAAGAGCCAGGCGTCATTGTGGTTTATGGCTTTATATATCTGTGCCGGGCTTGTAAGAGCCTCGACAGGGCCACATAACCTTTGCCTGTAACCGCAGTCCCTTCCTACAAAGTTGCTGAGGGTCTGGCATATTTTTTGTTCCACGTCAGCTGCGCCGTACTACTACTACAGACAGTAGCCAATATGGCTTCTATACTGGTCTTCCTATAAAATATACGCATATCAGATCTCTGCAAATCTACAGCTTCGGACTTTTGCCCTGGTTCAATCACCCTCAGGGGTACAAATAATACCCTTGTGCCTCAGATATCTGCATCCCTTCCTGCAAGGTCAACCTACACCCCGTCCTGCAAGGTCACCTCACACCCTTCCTGCAAGGTCAACTCACACCCCTTCCTGCAAAGTCAGCAGCCCAGAACAATTGCACTTTTATTCGTGACGATGGCACTTGGGTCGCATTGCAAAGTGCAATTGGACCATGCAATAAAAGGAGGAAATCACAATTTCTGATCACTCGGGATTCCTCGCATCCCGTCAAGCGTCCTGAAGCACAAGGCTAGGGGATTCTGTGGCGTTGCATGCTGATCCAAGTAAGATGCATCAGAATGCCCGGCGTTGGTGCTGAAAGCGACGCTGGCATGGAACAAGCGCTTCGAGGTCTCCTCGCTTAACGTTTATATACAGATATATATCACAGTGAACGCTACGGGTCTGGTGAGGCGTGGACAACGTTCTATTTCGAATATATCATATATACATATCTACTCCGACTCGCATCGAGACGGATCCTTGAAATGTGCCTGTACTGCACGGTCCAGAGCATTGATGAATGTTTGGACGTCTTGGAGGCTGTTATAATGAACCATGCTCACACGGAGCACACCTCCGTCGCCCAGTCCAAGGACGTCGTGCACCGGCCTGATCGAAAAAGCGTCCCCTGCCAGGACACGACATGGAGACGACTCGTGGATGGTCTTGGCCACCACCTTGGAGGACACCCCGTTGACGGTGAACGAAACAAGAGATACGCGAAGGTTCGGATCAGACGACTTTTCGCCGTAAAGGGTGAACCATTCCGGGTGTGAATTGAGGTATTCAAGCAGAGGCCGGACAATGGCTGTCTCGTGCGCGATGATGTTATCCCAACCGATGCGCCGAATGTAGCGTACGATCTCAAGCACGCCGTCCTCGAACGCGAAGCAGGGCTGGCCCAGGCGGACTTTGACGTCGAGGGGCGTGGAGTCGAGATGGTAGTGATTCAGGCTCGTCATGTGTCGTTGCTGCACGGAGCCGCGGGCGTACATTTGCGCATAGTGCGGCCCAAACAGCTTGTACCAGCTGAAGAAGTAAAAGTCGACGTCCATAGCCTTGACATCAATGGGCCGGTGAGGAGCCCACGCCACTCCGTCGACCGAGAGCAAGGCGCCCGGGATCGTGTGGACAGCATCTGCGACCGCGCGAATGTCGTGTATGGTGCCGAATATGTTTGATACGTGGCCACAAGCGACAAGCCTGGTCCTGGGAGAAAGCAGCGGCCTCAGAGTCTCGACGCTGAGTTTGGCAGCAGTATTGCCCTTCCCACCAGGCGGCGACCACCACTTTATCTCGATGCCCAAGGAGCGTGCGAGAGCCACCCACGATGTAATGCCGGCCTCATGGCACAGTGTTGAAACGACCATTTCCGAGTCCGAGTTGAGCAGCGGACGCAACGAGGCAGTGACGTTGCGAATGAGGCCAGTGGTCGAGGGCCCGAAAGCTGCACACGGGCTGTCAGATGGCGGATCTGGGCAATCGTGGTGATGCCGGCTGCAACGTACCGATTTCGTCGGGCTCGGCGTTGATGAATGCTGCGAGCTCCGCGTACTTTGACTTTCGCTCGTCGATCTGAAGCTGGCTGCTGGCATCGCCGCCGATGAAGTCAAGCTGGTGGGCTGACAAGGCGTTTGCGATGCTGGCTTGGTCGTCAGCTCCGGCCGGCTCCAGCCCCGAGGCGTGGACTGTGCTATCCGTACTGAAGGGTGAAACGAGCTATACTTACGCCTTGACAGCGCCTTCGTACACCAAGCTGCCTGTGGCGTTGTTGAGGGGAATCCTCTCTCCGCGCAGCGCTGGAAAGTGTTGTCGAACGCTCTCGACCTCGTAGGGGATCGTTGCGGCGTGTGTGCTGCCATCGTCATCATGGCTGGAGACAGCGGCCGTCATGATGGCGAAGGGTCGGCTCGAAGAGAACCGAGAAAAGGGAAAAGGGGTGAAAGTGATGGCGGAATGTGCACAAATAAGTGGCCACCTTCTTCCGGAGACGCACGCTGGTTATATATGCGTGTCTGCCACTGCGAGAGAGAACAGAGCAGTGGGGGGAAGGGGTGTGCAGATCACGAATCTGCAAGCCTTTGACGAGATTCGCCCAAACAGAAGCGAGGGTGGCTCGTCATCAAGTGCGAGGTGACTGCGCGCCGGCAGTTGTCCTGTCCCAAATCCCGGTGTGGTGCAAGTTGACCGTGCAGGAAGGGGGTATAAGTTGACTTTGCAGGTTCGTAAACCTGACCTTGCGTGAGTGACCTTTGTGCAGATTCCACGAGCATTGTTATCCAAAGACGTGACAGTCCCCCTTGTATATAAGTCGCTGTTCTTTCATCCCTGAGATCTCTCGACCACAGTTCTTGCAAGGATCGTCTTGACCACTTCATCTTATCTGGCCACTCAGCACATTACTGCCACCCAGCACAATGCCTTCTCTTCCCCTTGTTGATTTCTCCCCCTTCTACAATGGCACCGAGGCCGAGCGTGCCAAACTGGCTGCTACCATCGCTGCAGAGCTCCAAAAACACGGTGCCATGCGCCTCATCAACACTTCAATCACCGCGGAGACGATCGAGGAAGGCTTTAAATGGGTAAGATTATCTGCCTGTGGCCATGTCTCAAAAGAGTGGCAACCGCTGACGGGTCCTTGGCCGATGTAGAGCAAGAAGTTTTTCTCGCTCCCCGCCGAGGAAAAGGCAGCCATCCCCAACGAACGCAATGCCAACCCTCAGCGAGGCTGGAGCTATGTTGGATCGGAGAATACCTCGAAGCTCGATATGATCGAGAACGACGGCCTGGAAGACGAAAAGGTAGACAGACCAAGCTGCTGTGTCCAGAGAGGCAATTGTTACTGGCATGTTGTTGCTGACATGTTCTCTCGCTTTGCAGGAGCACTTTGACCATAGCTCTGCGGCTGATACCGAGTTCCCCAGCAAGTGGCCGTCGGAGTCGAGCATCCCCGGCTACCGCCAGTTCATGGAGGACTTGCTGGAGAAGTGCCACATTGTGGGCCGCGAGGTGCTGGGAAACCTGGAGCAAGGTCTCGGCCTTCGGCCCGGCGAGCTTCTGGAGCGCTGCTGTGAATCGCCCATCATCGACGAGCTCCGCATGAATTATTACGCCCCGATATCGACCGAGAAGCTGAATACCGGCAAGTACCGTCGTGCCTGGCCGCACACCGACTTTGGCATGATCACGCTCCTCTTCCAGGACGACGCGGGCGGTCTCGAGGTGCAAGACCGCTTCAGCTCCAAGCCGGACGCTTTCATTCCCATCCTGCACGAGCACCCGACCGAGATCAACGTGTACGTGAGCAACAGTCTCGAGTACATGACCAACAACTATCTCAAGGCGGGCCTGCACCAGGTTGCCAGCCCAGTCGACATGCAAGACGTGGCCAACGGCATCCTGCCAGAGCGCCAATCGATTGCGTGTTTCATCAAGCCGCGTCGCGAAGCCAATGTTGGGCCGATGAAGCACTTTATCACGCCCGAGAGGCCCAGGGCCTACGAGGACCTGACCGGACTGGAGCTTCATAGGATCAGGGTTGGAAAGCTGTACGGGGTAGCTGCCTGAGGCGCATTGGTGCTGGGACAAAGAGATTGCTCCCGACTTGCTTCGTCCGAGTGCGCAACTGGCTGAAAAAGATATCTGCAAAGGTTATCTGAGAATGAAGGCATATCTTGGTCCAGTGAAAAACGATATCAGGAGGGAAGTGCTTGGTTCACGGGAGCTTTTCTCCCAGGAAAACAATATATGCTGTCATTTATGTTTGCAGCTATCAGGATCGTACAGCTATTGCTCTGCTCGTCACAGTGATGGAGTATCCAAAATGAGCGAATATTAGATCAGCTTCTGTGACGATTTGCGAGAGCAAAGGGCGGGACAAACCTTTGCACAGAGTAGCACGACATCAATTTCCCTTTACAGTACTGTTCAGAGAACTGCCATATCTACAGTGCTGCCTATTAAGCCAGACACTCCTTGACCAGGCTGCAAATGTCAGCGCGGAAGGAGGAGTGCAGCAATGCTCTACAGCCAACTTCTTTTTTAAACACGATAGCAGATACTTCTGGCCAATAGGGCATATATCAATACGCAGAGCGGACTTTGCGGCACTGCCCTGCAGGCTGCTTCTTCTAAAGGGCACGATCTGATTGCAGAGATGCTTCTGGCTTATGACGCAACCACAAGGTACGAATCTGCAGCCATGTCAGCACAGCCCCTTTCTCTCGTGCTGCAACACGTCGAGATCCGAGTGTCCGTTCTGGTCTCGTGTAGGATCTGGGGAGCAAGATGATGTGTTCTCGAATCTCATTAGGCTCCGAGCATACGGACTGGTATAACGGTAATGCGTGTTGTCCCATCCAGAGCAGAGCAGAGCCTAAGGCCTGCCAGCCAAAGCAATGCAGCTGAAACGAAGGTCCTCTCCTCCTTCGGCGTTCAGCTTGATGATCCTCTTGATGCCCATATCGAGCGCTCGCGGACTGAGAACGTCGTCGTCGTCGGCAAGACTGCCTCTCTCCAGAGGACCCATCCTCGACCCCTCAAGCTCCCAGAGCTTCCCGCCGGCCTTGACAAAACTGACAAAATGCCCGCCCTCGCGCTCGCCCGTTGGATCGGCAGCGCTGTCGCCGGCCAGCTGGACCGACTTGTGAGCCAGTTCGAATGGCTCGCTGTTGTACAGCATTTCGGCGCGTTCGGCCATGCCCAGCGGTATGGCGAGGCTTCGTATCGCTGCGAGATCGGAATCGGGCTTGATAAAGTCGACGGCCGGACCGTTGATGACGCTGTGGAGCAGACCGATGGAGCCGCAGGCGTGGCCGATGGTCTGCTTGAACCAGATGACGGGCTCGTCGGGGCCGGAGCCGGTGTAGGGTTCTTTGCCGGCGTCTTCGGCCTTGCGGCTTCGGTCCCAGGCTGGTGTGAGTGGAATGATGACCAGCAGAGCCAAGACGGGCCGGGGGATATGCGCGAGCAGTTCGGGTTCATCCAGCGAATAGACGTCGTAGAACTGGAGCTCCGACGACAGACCCAGCTTGGCAGCCAGCTGGTTCATTACATCGGGGTTGTTCTCTGCAGTTTGCGATGAGTTTCAACGCAGAGCCAGGTGGTGCGTGAGGACTTGGGTCCCTTACCAAGCATGACCCATGTCTTTTGTTCCATTTTGGGGAGGACGTCAAAAAGGTGGAGATGCTGGCAGGAAAGGAGATGGTGGGGAGATTGAGTGTGTTCAGCCAGACAGACGGTTACTTATGGGGCAGCACACAGCCTTTTTTTTCGGCGAGTCGTGATTGGCTGCCAGTCGGCAGTTGTTTTTCCAGGTGGCCGGCCGCTAGAGAAACCCCCGCCGTGGCCCGAGTATCGTGGACGAATGACGTCAGGCCGCCTGCCTGCACAAGTCCAAATCCGACGACGGCTTCAGGCGACTGCGGTGCCACGCAATATCGAGCACGACCATCACTTTGCCCACCCGGCATGACGAGGAGACCAGCCTCACGCCCAGCACATGCCGCCTCGCAAACCCCGCGGCGGCCGCGACTGTCAGCGACGTGCCTCCCTCGGCAACGCCTCCCTCGGCAAGCCCAGGATTGGTCCATGTACGGGCTTGCCCATTCTGTCACACCTCGAAGCCGGAGATGGAGTTTGGGCAGCACAGTTGCAGTGACTGCCGCAACGCCGTTTTCGAATCAGTGGAGAAGTGGATGGACGGATGGACGTCGCGACGAGCCCCGGTCCGCGTAGAATTGCCTGCGGTCAATTTAGTGTTATTTGCGGCAGCGAATCAGCTTGCCCAGGATTGATAATCTGCCGGGCAGGCAGGTGAGGTAAGAAATAAGCACACACGTCATCAGATCATATGCACTCTTATCTTGTTGACGGGCTTGCAGGAGGAATACGATAGCCCGAGAGTTGAGACCCCCAGTCAGCCAAGAGTTGTATACCTGGATGCTTGTCCACCATAGGCCACAGCTGGGATTAGGGGAAGGGTCAGGCTTAGTAGGCTTGGCTCATGGTAAATTTAGAGATGGTACATGGCAGATTTATAAACCCAGATTCAGCAGATGGTAGTACTCTCGGGGGTATATTCGGACAGAACGCACGGGACGAGCTCTCACGCTGTCTGTGTCCTCGGCTTATAGCTTGGCTGGCTGGCTTATTTCCTGTTACGTGAGCTTGCCGGCTGTGGCGAGTTTTACATTTACTTACTTGCTTTGTTCTCCTCTGCGTCCGACCGCTTTCTCTTGTTGCTTGGACTTATTGGTACATCAGCAACCTTCGATGGCGTCAATGAGCTTCTCACCAGAATCTTCAACTTGCTAGCATCACCCAACCCAACCCATCCCGGACAATGGACCTCCCTTATATGGATGCCACGTCTCGTGCCGAGATCGAGTATATTCGTAAACGCAATCGTATTGCCAAGCGAAGATCCAGTCAGTTTGGTGCCTGTTTCTCATCTCGCTCGGGCACACGCTAACTGGGTAATGCTTGAGGGGCCCGCCAACGCCAGAAACAAAATGGCGTGTTCAGAGATGAGGACCAGCCGCAAAACACCACGGCCACGGGCGAGGCGCCGATGCGGGAACTCGGGGCTCCCACGCTACTAGACCAGTTTCCATCGTCTGGCTCGTCTGCTGCCAGCGAGGGCGGCAGCAGCGCCGGCGCATTCGAGCATATCGAGCCGGACAACGAGAGCCCCAGCTGGATCCACCCCGTCCCGCCGCCGCCGGCGACGCCAGCGGATCAGTTCCAAGACTGCAGCAGCGCTGGCACATTCGGGCATGTCGAGCCGGACAGCGAGAGCCCCAGCTGGATCCACCCCGTTCCGCCGCCGCCGGTGACGCCAGCGGACCAGTTCCCAGACAGCAGCGCCACTGCCACATTTAGGTATGTCGAGCCGGATAATGAGAGCCCCAGCTGGATCCAGCCCGTTCCGCCGGTGACGCCAGCGGATCAGTTCCAAGACAACAGCTTCGCCACGTGCCCGGCGATGGGTGCGAATGACCTGGATCTTGCACCCTTCGAGCCCACAGCGCCATTCACGGCGTTTGGGGGCTCGACCACCGCGAGTCCTGACTTTTCTTCGCTCTGCACGGTCTATCAACAGGTACGTACGTACGTGACTTCAGCCCCCAGCAGCCTGGGCAGCTGCCCACGGGTGGCAGCGGCTGGTGCGATTAAACCCACCTCAACACAAACTTTTTCGACTTGTTTTCCTCTCTGACGTTCCATCCTCTGCGATTTCCAGCCCGTTCAAGCCAGCACACGCCACCGCTCCTCTGGCAGCACAGGAAATGGCTCGTCGTCGGGCCTGCTGCACCTGGCCGTGCGCAACGGGTCGAAAACCATTGCCCAGGCGCTGCTGACAGCAGGCGCGAGTGCCAACTCGCGCGACGGCTCAGGCGCGCTGCCTTTGCACCTGGCGGTGCAGCACCGGCGAAGGTCCATGGCCGACTTGCTGCTCACGTACGGGGCGGACCCGGACTCGGTGAACGCGGCGGGCATCACGCCGCTGGAGTTGGCGGTGCGGTGCCGAGACGACGAGATAGTTAATCTGCTCATCTCGAGGGGCGCTCGGATTACGTAATAAAATGTATTATTCTCCAAAATAAATACCAGAGTACATGTCGATTCAACTCTAGTGATAAAGTTACCCCCGTCCATGATGAACCAGCATCCGGTTATGCAGCTTGATCTAGGGCTGCATAAAAAGATCACTGCAGCGGCCCATCGGCACAAGTAGCTCGATCGTCAAATTGAGGGCATATTCTTGTCTCTGAGGCATATTCTTGTCTCTGACCGCAGTACCCCGCCCCGACGCCACACCGCCCACCGCCACCACCCACTGTCTTCAACTCTTGCTCTCGTGGCCCAAAATAAACTCCGACAGCTCTTTGGCAGTACGTCAGGCAAGTCAGCGTCCACCGGCCCAAGTCACACAATAATCAATCCTTCCACGACGCTCGCCAGTGTAAGCAAGCAACGGCCGGTTGACCGACTCCTCCGCCCCAACGTCTTGTGTGTTTGTTTGGCAGCCAGGCTGCTCTGGACCCGTCCAGATCAATGTCCGCCACCATCCACCCTGCAGGGCGTATACCTATACGCCGAGCAGGCGTTTGCGTTCGGCTTTGCGGTGGTGGTGGTGGTGTATGCTTATCCGTGAGCTGCCTCTGTAGTACTTGTATTTGAAATGCCAAGTCGTCGTATGTTGGTGTAGCCATGGAAATGCCTTTGGCACCTTGGAACGTCTTGTAATATTCAAAACTTGGTCTCACAAGATTTCTTCTGCCTTGTTATACTGAAAGCCGGCAGGCTGGTAGCTGGGTGCTATACCAACCTCCAGCCAGATGACTGTGATCTCAACCCCCTTGTAGAGTCAATAACGAAGGCCTCTGTTACTGAGGTTCCAGATGTTTTTTGTCCCATATCAGCTGTGCCATGCCACTACAGCCAGTAGCTAGTATAACTTCTATATATAAATTACATATATTATATCTCTGGAAATCTACAACCCCTACGATTTGCTCCGTACTTTTACCCCAGTTAAATCAGTATCTTGACCTTAAATGGGCCCCTTGGCTTCCCTGGGCTTAAGATAGCCCAGAGTATATGGTCCGCCAGCAGCAGTTTAGCTGGCATTCCTCTTGTCAAAGGATATTACCGTGCACTTGCCCGAGTCCCACGCCACGCAATGATATCAAGGAAGCGAACGAGCCCAGTCGTCGCCCCATACCAATTCCATGCCGATGGGGATCGGCGGCAACTGCGCCTGGCAACCAGATTGGTGCCATCTGCTGTGAGTTTGGTGGAAGCTTTAACTTTAAGATTGGGGGATGAAACTGACTTCCAGCCTGCATCCACAGAGCCAAGGAACGATTCCTCCAACCGAGCCCATGTTGACGATGGTTCCGGCAGAAGCAATCATCATATCATGCAGGTGGTGCACCATCCTCATCGGACCGAACACGTTGACGTCAAACATCCATTTGACCTCAGAGACGTCCGTATCGATAGCCGTCATAGTGTAGTCTCACGCTCTACAAGTGGGACGACTCAACAAGCCCACGGGTCTTTTTAAACGAGCCAGCCACGCTAAAATCCCAGATAAAAGGCCTCCTCGCGCTGCTCAGAAGACATGGGCCCAGGAGCGATGGCGAACACGACGAGAATTTAGCCAACAACTCAAGAGATGGCAAGAAGAATGAATTCCATGAGTTGGAATATCCCCTATATATTTGGATCCAGAAATCTAATATACGTATACTTATATATATATATATAAAGACTGGCTACTATCTGCACTGATATGGCACAGCCGACACGGGACAAAATATGCCAGATCCTCAGTATACCCCCTACGATTAGCGTACTTTTACCCCAGTCAAATCACCCTCGGGGGCACAAAAAAGACCCTTGCGCCTCAGTGCACTTGTATGATCGGCACGTGCAGATCTGATCCGAGAGATCTGACCAAGGCCCTGTCCTCGGGTAGTGGATGCTCCCGTCTGGATCGAACCCCCCCCATCTCCACCTATTCCCTCCATATTTGCGAAGAAAGACTCTTCGGACAAAGCAAAGACCCCAGAAGCATATTTGCCCAAGTCCCCACCAACAGTCATATCTGCTGAATTGTGCCTAATGCTTAGGCCTGCCGTTTCTCTTCTTTATATAAAGGTAGACGTGTATAAATATACAATTGAAAGCAACTCTAGTGTCGAAATGGTTACTTTCACAGTAAAATTGAGACTATTTAAAACCAAAGGGGCCTATGTGAAAGTGTGGGCCCCAGGTATTTCCAGGATAGGAAAATGTGTTCTCATTTCAAAGCAAAGCAGCTGTCCAATGCAACCCACGTAAGCTCGAAAGTGAAAGCATGCAAACCGGACAACACCAAAAGAAACGAGACAGGAGCCGTGCAAATCGCAAAAAGAGATATCGCACACCAGGAATTATAGGGCGTGCACCGCATGGGCAGTACGGAGCCTCTCGCCCTTGGAAATACCAGATGCGTGACGTGTGGTACTATGAAGGCAGAAAATGGGAATGGGCTGCTTCAGCGCAGCCGGTGCAGGAAGGTCAAGTACCGTTCCCGCTGATGCCAGCGACTCCATTGGTCAATACACAAGGCGGAATGTAAAAAGTGAAATATGTGTGTACGCGATATATTTACTATTCTGCCAACGGGACCGCGTTGGACTGGTTGGATCCTAACTCGCTGCCTACCCCTTATAGTATTGCCCATCGCAACCCAAGGGTCCACCGGTCAAATCCCCAGGCAGGTATACAGACTGCGTCAGTCATGCGAATCACCCGTCGGGATATATTCGGCTTCCCTCGGTTCCTTTCCCAAACAAGCCTGGCAAGTCGACTGGCGTTAAATCTGGTGTAGAGGGCGACGTGCTCTCGATCCGCACTACATATGTGCTGAAAATCTTGGAGCCTTGGCTGCCAGTGAGCCCCATTGCTCCTTTCGCAGCCTCGATGATATTGGGAAAGTCATCTTGATCCCTCGTCTTCCGCGCAAAGGCAGACAATCCCCACCGCAGACGTTCAGCTGTCGTCTCCGGGCAGATATTTTGCTGCCCTATTTCTGGCTTCCATACCGCCATGGATATCAGCGCCTGCGGCCGCGAGAATCCTGCGAGCGGGACGGAAAGCTCGGCAGACCTGTATGAGAACGACACACAGATTTGTACTGTGTATTGGAGCTGTCCTTGCCGTGGGGCGAGCGCATCGAGTTCTGAGCCGAGAACTGCGACGACGAGCCATCGCACGCGGAATACAGCAGTGAAGGGGCAATTGGGAGAAGAAAACATTACTATCAGATGCTGATGGTGGTTCCCCAGGTGGCCCTACCCGCGTGTGGACCGTATACGGCTGCACTACACACATGCCTACCTACCGTACGGCTCGCTGGGCGTATGAGGGTAACTCTGAGAAGGCGAGCCTTGGATTAGGTGTTTTTCCTAACACGAATTAGATTGGCCAGCCCGAGCTGGAGTATAGGTGCGTAGGAGCCGGAACAGTGGTGGATTTCTTATTCAAGCGAAGCTTTATGCGGGTAGTTACTCGTAAACAATTCTATCATCACCAGATGATGTTCTCCCTTCTGATCACTTTATCAAACAGCGAGAGATATGTAGCTAAAATTGTATAAAGCGCCATGGATGGAAAGGCGGAGATGCCTGGGCTAAGGTCTTATATGATGGCGACTAGTGGCTAATATATCATCCCTGTCTCTCTGTAGCTTGTCCCGATAGTTTGGTTACGCTAATTCTAATGCACTACATAGATCCGTTGGGTACGATACGAAAGCACGGTTCTGGGAAAAGTAGTTTACTAAACTGCTCGATAAGCTAGGCCTGCATCCCTAAACAGGTCTACCTTTGTCAGGGAATGAGGCTATTCGCAGCCTACTTAGCGACGGCGCCGATCTATAAGCGAAGAATACTTTAGGTCTACATCAATACAAGTAAAAAGGCTTTTCATCTCGTTATATCATTTCAGGATAGGGAGCATCAGGACTATGGCCTTTAACGTTTCCAAAGTCCTCCCCTCTCCTTTAATACCATCACCTCGAAACTCCTCCCTGTACTCTATAATATACCCCCTTATAAGCTACTAAAAGACGTCTATACTACTCCCAAAGGTTCCAGTCCAAGGAGCTCATCAGCTAACTCCGCGAGACAGCGAGATGGAAAGAAGTTCCAGCCCGATTCCTCGCCATATACGGAACCCAGTCGGTAAAGCCGGTAAGGTCTTTGCACTCCACACACCCTGACTAGGAAGGCTTCGTGTAGATAACTTGGACTCGAGGCTTCATTCAGCTAGATATATATACCCCCGACTTACGGCAGGCTGTTTTACCTGACCCTAATAAGGTCTTTTCCAGCTTGGTAGAGATTAGGGATGCGCAGTCGGAAAGAAATAAAAGATTGCCCGATAGACCCTAACTAGACTAATCGATAGGCGATTACATGTTTTACACGCAGATGATATAAGAGGCAACGGAAGAGTGTGAAATACGCTTTTGATTTTGAATCGAGTGCTTGGTGTTATCATAATTTATAAGGAAAGCTCTAAAGTGATTTTTTAACAGTGCTATTTGGAGAGTGTAAAATTTCCCTTATATGGAGAGTGTTTTCTCATCACAACTAAAGGAGCATGAGAATATCCACACTTTTACGACTCTATGTCACAACCAAATGGGGTTGCGTTTGAGTCAACATCAAGATCACGTGACCTTGATGCACCCTAGTGGGTCTTAATCTAACTCGCACACGCTAGTACTATAGAAAACCTTCTTAGAAGGGTATAAATACCCTGAAAAACCTCGATAGAAGAGAAGAATAATCAAGCAACTTACACAATTCACCAATACTCTATTAGTTGTGCATATCAAGGTGCAGTTGCATATAACTACGTATGGTGCGGTTAGCACCGTATTTCGTACTGTACGCTGGTCTGATACTTTGAAGCTATTCGCAATACTCTGAAACTATTCGCGGCCGCCTACCTTATTTAACCACATATACGTGAGATTTACTCACCAATAAGGATATATCAATGCCCACAAAATACTACTGGCACCTTTGGCTCGTTTTCATTTGACCTGATCGGGCAGAATCGCCGAGTGTACCCTCACTTAAACTCAATTCTTAACTCTTGGCTTCACGGTTTCTCAGTGATATAAGATCGGCCGTCAAGTCTGGTTTGAAAGGCCAAATAAGTAGAAAACCTAAGGTTATATAGAGCAAACGTCTTCCCGAAGTGACGGATGGGCAGCCGTAGTGCCAGCTGGCTTGACAACACTCTGCGAACACTCTCCTTATAAGAGGAATTTGCATTCTCCAAATAGCATCACTCTCTCTTTTGAAAAGTGATCCAAATGGGGGGGATGGCCCGTTTGGTGACCCGCACCGTTATACATGGACCACAGGCGGACGGGCTCCGCAAGGCAGTGAGTGATCACCTGCGTCATACCAACAGCCTGGTGCGGAGGCAGGCAAAAGCCTGCCAGGCAAACGCGAGAGCTATCACGAGAAGGATAGAGGCCGGAGATTTCCAGAAACCCAATACAGTGACGATTATCCTACGTAGATATATTAAGCAGATATCCAAGTTTATACTCTGATTCTATTGATCGTCTACATCGTCAATCTCTTCATCCGACGCCTCCAGCCCCTCGCTGCTCATCATCTTCAACCCCTTCTCCTCGGTGCCCGCCTCCACAATCAGGTTCTCCTGCACCTCGCACTCGGTCAGCACCGCCCCGTCGCCAATCACGGCCCTCTTCCCGAGGACGCACTTGGTCAGCCTGCACCCCTTGCCCACAACCACGCCCTCCATCAGCAGGCACTGCGCCAGCTTGGAGCCCTGGCCGATCTGGCTTGCCGCCCCGATGACCGACTCCTTGATGGACGTCTTTTCCGAGATGGTGACGTTGTCGCCAACGAGGCTGTCGGCGCGCGTGATGGTCGTGCGCGCCATGACGCCCTCCGGGTACGACACCTTACGCTGGTGCGCAAACGGCGAGCCGCAGCCCTCCTCCACCGACGGGAGCTTGGCGAGTTGCAGCGACGTGGCGAGCAGCAGGCTCGTCGTGTCGACGCGGCGGATGAGCGGCGCGTCGGCGCCAGAGGGATGCATGTAGGCAAGCATCGGCGGGACTGGTGGGGGGGGCCGTGTGTCGTCGTCGCCCTTGGCGAGGACTTGTGACGCCGGCAGCTCGTCTGGCGGAGAGTCGGTCCCCTCGCGCGCATCGCTGTGCTCTTTGCTGCGCAAAACTTTTGCGAGCCCAATCTTGTCCGCAAGCCCGTCCTGCCAGCCGGCTTTTGCCCACCAGCCGACCAGATCCTCCCCTATCGACTCGAGCCTCCCATTCTCGGCCACAAAGTCGACCACCCAGCGCGGGAAGACGTAAATGTGCGCGTCGCGCCTGGTGGTGAGCATGCTGACGCAGGGGTGGCGCCGGAGGAGGCCGTGGCGGATCCTCAGGCCCTTTTCCTCCTCCATCTGGTCCTTTAGCGAGTCCATGGGCGTGGTGAGAACAAGCCTCCTGAGGTTCGGGATAAGCGAGCCCCTTGACCGTGTCGACGTTGCGTCCATCGCCGTTGGCACCACGGCAATAAAGTCCTTTTCCTCGCCCTTGATCGGCTCCGCGCCCGGCCGCTTCGTCTCGTACCACACGCCCAGGCCACCGCTGCGAGGCGGCGACGGCGACGACGGCGACGACGACAACGAAGAGCCGAGGACCTCGGGGAGGCTGGCGGCGCACGTCATCCATGCTTGAAGCAGCCCGTCTCCGGGGAGCTCGCAGATGAGGTCGCAGGGCAGCACGATGAAATCCGACGTGATCAGGGACTTGACTTGCGGCAGGCGGAGTATGTCGGCGGTGCCCGTGTTTTGGTCGAGGTCTTTGGGTGCAAGAATGCCAGGACGTGGGAGGGGAAACGCTGTGAGGTAGGAATTTGTGCCGAGGGCAGTCGTCATGGCCTCGGAAGCAGATGGAGGGCAGATCAGTGTGATGTCTATCTCATGCACCGAAGTCATCATCACGTATCGCATTCGTCTGTGTTATTAATGGTATTGTATCGCCTTTCAATGACAACTCACCTGTTATGCGCATCCGATAGCAAAAGTCTATAGGATACCACACCATCGGCCTGTTGGCAATCGGCAGCAGCGCTTTGGGGTTCTCATCGGGATTCGCTGTGAACGTGGGGAACGATGAGCCAGGCCCGCAAAGGATGAGGGCCTGCAAGCCCGGCGAGGGCATCGAGACGGCGTGTGGCATAGCACGCAATGGATAATGGCAGATGCAAGATACCTGCGTGCGAGCTGTGCAGGAAACGAAGTCGCAAGTTCCTTCTGGACAGACCCAATGGGCGATCGTCGAAGATTCAAGAGTCAAGAGTCATAAAACGTGGCTGGTGGTAGATATGGTGGGGTTCTTGTGGCGGTGCGCACGATCCCAACTAGACACATCACGTGATACTTCATCAATTGATGACGATGCAACCCTCAACGGCCTTATCTCAACCTCACTCACCACTCACCCACCCAAGTACATCCAAACGGCAACTCTTCACCGTCTATCCGTCGTCCCCCCTATCCGACTACTACCACCATGCCTGTACGTCGTCCTCCGCAAAGCCGTTTCCTCTCCACACCCCCCAACTGACCAACCCCCCTTCTCACCCCCTAAAGGCCTACAACTCCATGTTCAACACTGACCCCAATCCTCCACGACTGATCGGCAACTTCCCCCTCCTCCCCCTCCGCACCAAGACGCGCGGCCCCGCCTATGTCCTGCCCGCCGTCCCCGGCCTCGCGCTCAACGACGCGCCGGACCCGGACCACGAGTCATACGACATCCTCGACGAGGTGCTCCTGCTGTTCCGCGCCAACACCTTCTTCCGCAACTTCGAGATCCAGGGCCCTGCCGATCGCCTGCTCGTATACGGCATCTGGTTCGTCTCCGACTGCCTGACCAAGATCAAGCCAAACGCGGGTGTACGCGATGCGACCAAGGAGGTCAACAACCTGGCGCTGGACGTGAACTTTGCGCTGCCGGGAGACCCAGGCTGGCCCCTGAACCAGGTAAGCAAGAAAAGAGGAAGGAAAAGAAAGTGAAAGAAAGGGAAAGAAAGGAAAAAAAGAGAGAACAAAACACGTATTCAATCAGTCCGCCACCTTTATTTTATTATATTTTATTTATTTCTGCCAATCAAGCTTACGCGTCCGTCTGGTAGATGTACGAGCCGCCGCGCGATAGGCAAGACGGCGACCTCCTACGCCAGTACATGTCGCAGGTCCGGCAGGAGCTTGCTACCAGGCTGCTGGCGCGGGTATACGAGGACGACGGCGACGGCAAGCCGAGCAAATGGTGGCTGAGCTTCGCAAAAAGGAAATTCATGGGCAAGGGGCTATAATTCAATCAGCCTGCCGCCTGGCATTTGTTAGCTGAAAGCGATAATACACACACCATGCGTATGACGAGCATCACCACACCATGAGATATAATGTACCCAAGAATTTGACGTCGTGAGTTGTTATATGTATGTATATATATGTATGTATATATATATCTGTGTATGTGTGTGTCTAAGTGAATGAATAAATAAACAAGTCTACATCATGTGCTGCCCCACACATCAATCCGCAAATGTATCGTCGTCCAACTCAGTGCCAGAATCCTGCTTTCTGCGCTTATATTTCCCGCGAGCCTGTACCTTGCCCATCGCCGGCACCGCCTTCCAGGCGGTGAACACGTATCCTTCAGACCCACCCCGTCCCGTCATGAGCGGGTGCGTCCTCCCAGGCAGGACCTGCCACCTCCTGGCCCTACTGCTCTGCACACACACCCCCAGCAACAGCGTGGGGTTGACTGGGAAATCGTCAGAACCTGGCCACCGTTCCAGCTCCTCTGCTGTCTTGGCCACGGCCTCGGCCGGCGGGTTCGACGTCCACTCGGTGCGCCTCGCCGTGCTGAAGCAGTCCGCCAACTGAGCCAGCGGCTCTATGGTCTGCGTATATATCGCGACGGGCGCTCCCGGGGCGAGGAGCGGCATGACGTGCTGCAGGATGGACGCTGGATCCATGGTGCTCGCGATGGCGGCGCCCGAGAAACCGCCAGCCCGGGTCGAGTCGATGATGTGGCTGACTCGTTTCCACCGGCGCAGTTTGCGAAAGTAGGTTGACTTGCGGCTCGCTTTCCAGCCCGCAATCTCGTCGGGCGCGGCGTAATCCGGCCTGGAGCCGTAGATGGGGTCGGTCTCGGGCTCGAGGAGCTGCAGCCACGACAAAGTGAGGAGGCTGGTGGTAAGCGGATGAAACGGCGGCCGTGTGGGCGGCGAGGCGACATCGAACCCGTAATATCTGAGCGCGTGCATGCTCGGTTGGGAGTTGGTGTGTATGACGGTAATGGTGTTTACGGACGCGCAATTGGCCTTGACAGGTTTTGCATAGCGTGCTGAGACGGCTTGTTGCGGCTGCTCCTCAGCAACTTCAACCCGCAGCGCTTTATCCACGTCCATGGCGGCATCTGCCTCATCGTCGTGGTCATCATCGTCGTCATCATCATCAGACGACGACGACGACGACGACGACGACGACGCCTTGTCTTGCTGGGGCTCGGGATGAGGATACAAGATGCCCATCCGCTCCGCCACGGCAGCCACGAGCAGCCCTCCTGTGTCATCAATCACCAACCACCGGCCGCCACACCCCATTGGCGCCGCCGCATCCGTCTCTGCGCGCTCTCCAGTCGTTTCTCCGCCCGTTTCCGAGACGGCGGCATTGCCCATCTCGGGCATCCTTTTCTCCGCAGGCAGCTCGGAAAAGTGCACATTCGCCCAGCACCCCACCAGCGCCATCATCTCCTCTCGCATATCCAAAACGCGCGTCGCCTCCCTCTCGTCGAGAAACCAGTTGGCCAGCGTTGTCGGGTGTAGAGGCAGCACGGTAAATCTGCGCAAGTACTTCTTCACCTTCATGAGCCTGTACTTGGCAAGCGAGTACGCCGTCTTGCGGTCGAGTGCCGTGTGCGAAGATAGGAGCTTGGCGACAAGATCGCGACCCGCGTCGGTGGCGCCATCGCGCTTGAGTGCCTCGATCTCCTCGAGCGTCATGGTTTGCGTCTGCGGGCTGATGAGAGCCGAGAGGTGGTGGTCCGGGGTGGGGGTGGGGTCATGCCCGTTGGCATCGCCGTTGGCACCGGGGGTCGTATTACTGGACACTATTGTCTCGGCGATGTTGTCGGCGTGGATCTCGGCAGCGGGCACGATGCGCAGGCGGCTGAAGTCTTCGCCATCGCACCGATCCTGCACCTCGTATGTGACATGGAATGGGCGCTCGACGAGCAGGTTCGCAGGAAATGATCCATATCTCCCCAGTACTATCGTGCTGTACAAGGAAATGTGGTCAGCCACCATTATCCCTCCAGGAGAGCAGCAAACGAACGCACGTATTTGGAATCACCTGGAGCACTCTGGTTTGTTCTGATGGAAACCTGATTGCGACCCATTCGTCGGGCTGTATTAGTTCATGCATAGTAGCGACTGCATTTCCAGACGGGAGAGAAGAATTCGAAGAAGAAAAAATATCCAGAAGAAAAATATAAGAAGAAGTAGAAGTAGACAGACATCTTTCACATGAACCACCTATCGATAAAGTTTTCTTCACCTTGATAAGGCTCGGTAAATCCTTGGCAGCCCCGCAATTCAGCCGACTCACCTCACCCCCAATATGGACTGGACAGGACAGTATTCAGAACGAAACGTCTCATAATGATCAATTCTATTCAACTTTAGATAAACTTCGTGAGCCCTCTCAGCCTCTTCTTTGCCTCCTCTAGCACATCATCCGTCTTGCACACAGCGAACCGGATGTAATCCTCAGCCAGCTTGGCGTTTGCGTCGGTGTAAAACTCGGTCGGCGGAATGGCTGCCACGCCCAACTCCTGGATCAGCCAGTACGCAAGCCGAAAGTCGCGCGTCCTCGACGCCACGTGCGGCGGGAACGGGTAGTTCTCTGGGATCTTGACCTTGGACATGTTGACCAGCACAAAGTAGCCGCCCTCCGGGTCCGAGTACGGCATGTCCAGCTCTTTCCAGACCTCGTTGAATCTTTCCATACGCGACTTCATGTCTCTGATGGTCTCGTGCCAGAATCCCAGCTCGTCGGCCTTTTCAAACCCTTGATGAAAAGCGAGTGTGAGAAAAGAATGAGCACAATCAAGAGGGGGGACAACATACCAATAGCGCATGCTTCTTGGAGGGGGGACACCGAAGAAAAGCAGATGCGCGTGTGCGCAGAGGACACATGCCTGATCAGATTGGCGGGGCCGATGAGCCAGCCGACACGCCAGCCCGTGGCGTAAAAGTTCTTGCCGGCCGATCCGACAGTGAGGGTGATGGCCTCGATTTCGGGCGACAGCGTGGCTATCCTCGTGAAGGGGACGTAGAACATCCTATCGTATACCTCGTCCGACAGGATGATGACCTGGTTCTTGACGCAGAGGTCGCCAATGCGTTGGAGCTCGTCTTTTGAGTAAATCTTTCCGACGGGGTTGTCTGTGTTTTTGATCCAGTCAGTTGGTCAGTCAGTCTGGTGAGCAGATAGATGGATGGATTCTCCCCAGTTGCTTACGCGGGGTGTTTAGCACAATCATCTTGGTCTTGGGCGTGAATGCTTTCTCGAGCTCATCAAAGCTGATGGTCCAATCGCCGGCTGAGCATGTCCGCTGGCCGCCATGCGGCGGTGGCCTCATGGGCACGTAGACGATCTTGCCTCCCGCAAACTCAATGTTGCTGATGTATCTGCACCACCCACCATCAGCAACCAACGAACGACGCAGACGGCAAGCATTGGCCCAGCACATTGACGGAGAGGCCGGCCGTACTGGTCAAAGAACGGCTCAAACACAATAACCTCATCGCCCGGGTTGATGAAGCCCATAAAAGCCGAGAGCATACCCTCGTTGGCGCCCGTTGTGATGGTGACTTCGGTTTCCGGATCGAGCGTCCTGCCCCAAAAGGGCGCGTATGCATCAGCGATGGCCTTCTTCAGGCGCGGCCGGCCCTTTGTCGGGCTGTACTGGTTGCAATCCACACGGTCGAGCGCTTCTTTGGCGGCGTTGATGATGAAGTCGGGCGGATTGTATCCGAAAAAGCCCTGCCCTGTAGACAGTGATATGAGCACACCAAGATCGTTCGGGGGGGGGCAGGCAGCATACCCAGATTGACGATGGGTTGCTTGGGCGATTTCGCAGCAGCCTCGTTGATGATGGTCCTTGGCCAAGTATCAGATGGATGGAACATGATTTCCTTTGCCCCCTGACTCACCAGACGTCTTGTCTCTGGTTGGAAACCCGCTCAGCAGGCTGTAACTTGCCCGAGCTCGCCATGGCCGAATGGAACCCTCTACGAAAAGCTCCCGTCTGAGTCACGAGGTGTTTGCGGAGTGTACTGTCAAGTTTGGAGACTGAAACCTGGGGTGCCAGCCGTCTTGTACAAAAGGAGGAAGCTGATCTGGACGTGATCGCGTGCATTGAAAGATATGTATGCGCAAAGACTAGGAAGAGGACATTTCTGAGCGGGACGGGCTCCAATTGGGGATGAGGTCTGTCCCTGGGCCGACAAGCAGAATTTTTCGTTGGATACACCGCTTACTATCTGGTCCTGTATCCATATTTAAACCACACCAATAACCAAGATCGAGAGATCCTACGGCTCCCCCGGAGTGCCTGATCAGCGTCAGAGGCTGAATGACTCATGCAATAAAGCAGCGATATCGGCCTTGCACCTGGCCCACAATAAGTATTGAGATGAATAACAGACCACACAAAAAAAATCATCGCTTATATCGAAAAAATACAAGTTACAGCAAACAATTTCTTCTTCACCGCGCGAGCAAGCTCACACACACAATGAAAAAAAGAGAGAAAAAATAGTCAAATACCTCGCAAAGAAGCCTTTCATGCAATACTCAAGGCATTTCTCCAAAATACGTGACAACACACTTCATAGTGAAAGCGAAACCATACAATAGGAATAAAGCCGCGACAGACAAATCACAATCAGATAGCTAAAAGCAGGACCTTAAGCGCAAACAATGTGATACAAGTAATTCAAGGACAAAAAAATTATAAGGCACAATGTCACATCGCGAAACAGCTTGAACACCTTGCCGATAGCAGTCTGCACAAGGTATTTTCCTCTTCATGGCGCGAGCAAGCTCACACACATAATGAAAAAAAATGTGAGTCAACTGTCAGACGTCCATCGACATCCACCCCGTCCGCGCGCCATAAAGACAGTCCGCAAGAGCGGGGTATAGATCATCACCTCTCTCTATACAGCCCGAGTAGGCCGAAGCCCACCTACGACCGCCGACCGCCCTAGAGCAGTCGGAGCGAGAGCACCCAAAAGTCCATCCGAAGATGTACTTGTTATCACCCTAAAGGATGTCGAGGATATTTTTCATCAACCAGTTTGGGATCTGTGGCTCTTTTGAGAAGCCAAGAGTGAGTCGACAACTATAGAAATGATTCTCCTTTTGGAGAGTTAGCTTGAAAACGAAGGGAGAACAAAGGCGCCGAGCGGAGATGTTGATTGAGGATGTTGATTGAGCTGTCGATTGTGTTGTGCGGTTGAAAGCTTGGTGGTAGACTCACTGAAGTAAAGTCGACATGAAGAAAAGAAAAGAGAAGGGGATAGAGAGGTGGTGGTGGCCAGCATTTTATGATGGTTCTCTGAGCGCTAAGGAAGTTACTGATTGCTCGGGCGGTCAGTAGTGGCAGAAAATCAAAGGCGGAAATGCAGTCGTTCATTGGCTGGACATGTAAAGAATCCTACCATGCCCCACTACTTTTTTAGTTGCCCTAAAAAACGCGCTCCCAGCCTATTTTGAGCCAATCACATCGTAGACCACGAAAGAACAGAAGTAAACAGAAGCAAACAGAAGCAAACAGAAGCAAACACCTCAATCGTAGGCTGCTGCGCGAATATATGCCTTCGTGCAGATAAGGCTCGAAAACGCGAGCGAGTTTCGAAATTTGGATTAAGAACAAGATTGTGATGTGATCTAATCATCTGAATACAATCGTTGGTAATGCCTTTTAGAGAAGCAAAGTCCATCGCATTTGGATCTATCTTTCTCTCTCTCTCTATATATATATATATATATTATAATCAAACATGTGTATAGCCGGATAGATTTTACACCCATCCGAGCCAGGCCACGATAAAAAAATACAGCAAGACGTGATACCCTCTGTCTTTTATTCTATGGATATATATATTGGATATATGGGCATGAATAGATGATTCTGCAATCATTCACATATTACAGGAAGCTGATTGTGACGATCAAAAGCTTCGTTTTTGTAAAGGTCCTTTCTCCGCCGTCAGTCGTCGACACAGGAAGTACACCACGACAGCAATGCCATGGCCAGAATATTCGTTGCTGAGCATAGATCCGGTCGGGTTGGTGTGAGCGCATCGTCCTCGACGTGATATTTTTCAGCATGTACTGCCCATACGGCCGTCCCTGAGAGAATTCTCTTGCTGTCTCCCGCGACGCAACAAGAGTTGACCCATCTGGTTTTCCTATCGAGTTCTCGGCTCGAAATATGGGTGGGCACATCGTCTCTTCGGAGAAATGACGGAGATGTTACTGTTACTGTGTATATTCTTTCAAAAATTGCAACGACGTACCATCGCATAGATTATCCATAAAGAAACCTTAAATTTGTAAATTTATCATCAACAGATGCCAGCAATGCTAAGTACATATGATAGCCAGCAAATAGGAACAATACTCGACCATGTAGCACTCGTTTCCGCCCATCTCCCTCTTTCTCGGGTCCAATGAGTCCTCCCTCTCTATTCATTCTTCGTTTCTTCCTGTTGAATATTCTCCCAGCAGGCCATTCCCCAGGATGAGTTGTTTAAAAGGCTGGATTTTCCTGCCGACGGCGTACTCGGCCTCGGATCTGGCAACGCTATCCCAACGATCATAATCGAAATCAGTCTGACTCATCTGCCACTCGATATGTGCATTGTACAAGTTGTCATTGCTCGATGCAGCGGTTCCACCCTGGTTATTGCTCGTTGCGGTGACCGCGGTCTCGTCATTGCTCGCTGCAGTGACCGCGGCCTCGTCACTGCTCGCTGCAATGGCTCCAGCTTCCTCATTGCGCGCCACAGCGATCTCGGCCCTGCGCTTGCTCGATCTGGTAGTTCTGGTACTGCCCATACTCATCAATGCAGTGGTTTCGGCTTTGCGCTTACTCGATCTGGTAGCTCTGGTGTTGCCCGTAGTCGATGTAGTGGTTTCGGCTTTGCGCTTACTCGATCTGGTAGCTCTCGTGTTGCCATACTCGACACAGTGTTTCCGAACTGCTCGATTAAATACTTATTGGTCTCTGCAATCTTTCTGGCCTCATCCTCGCGCGCTGAAGTGAATGTAACGGTGAATTTGAAGGTTTCGATAACTATAACGAGTTCAGAACAATGAAGCATCACCTTCCTGAGAAGAGGAAAGAAACCTACCGGCTTCGATGTCGTTCCTAACGCGCTGGTATTTTATGACATATAGAGCGCGCTGCTGAGGAATGTTACATCCTGGGTTGAAGCCACTGCAAATTGCCCTCATGATAATTCCGGCTTGCGCATCAAGTGAAAATTTTTTAGACAAGTATTCGGCAATGGAGAAATTGATCTTGTCGGCGGTCCCCGAAAGTGTCTCATCCACCTCATAAGCAGTGCGAAATTGTGAAGAACTAACAGGTAGACAAAAATTAGCGGGCAAATTTCGACGTACGTGCAAAGAAGTGGCAACTATACAATGTTCTGATAGCGTCAGTCACCTTGATTCGGTAGGCGGTTCTCTTGAGTATCGACTCTGGTGAATTGTTTGCGGGCAGATCTTCGGACCTGATCTTATCGGCCACCTGCTTCTCGACCCTTGTCAACTCCCACAATATCCACTGATTGATACTCTCCCATCTTGCGTTGATGACATTTTTTTCGACCCCGGCTAAGTTTTGGGCATGGTGCAAGTAGAGAATGTAAGGTACATCCAAATCTGCTGTTGAACTGAGTCCGCTTTTGTCGGCCAGCTCGATATGGTCGGGCCTAATAAGCCGGTGAAAAGGATCTTTTGGCATTGGCATGGCTTTGTTTACCAAGATTTGAGGAGGGGGAGCAAAGTTGGAGGGTTGAAGTGGAAAGTGGAAAGAGGAAGGGTGGAAGGGTGGGAGGGTCGAAGGGCTTAAATGCAGGCTACCGATTTCTTTGTCTACAAACAGCCCTTGACTCAAATCACCGTCCTGAGATTGCAGAATAAAGGCACCTATTCGTGCACCATATCCGTAGATTCTACTTGGATTGAAGCGTGCTACTGAAGCCTACGATTGAAGCCTACTATTGGAGCCTACTATTGGGGCCTTTGGAGCCTAAAATTGGAGCCAACGATTGAAGCCTAAAGAATAGAGGCCTTCTTGCAAGAATTCCCCTTTACTATGTATCATTCCTTTGACAGTCTGAAGCACAGTGAACCTGTGGTCTTAAATCGCATAGTTGGAGCTGCACAGTCCGTCTGCCTGAGAACGCCGCGGCATATGCCGTGACTGTCCCAGTCATTCACTGCCCCAGGCATCCATGGGTCCGGATGCAACATTGTGACTACCCTCTGGTCACTATATCTATGTGTCAATTTGATCAACATCTCCCATCAGAAAACATCAACATTCCCATCAGAAAAACATGGCTGAATCACCATCCCGTGGTCCGACGAAACCCTCCCAGAATTCAAGTAATATCTTATTCCTGAGGAATGACCCAAACACTGGCGGCACTAGCCGTCTCATGTTAAACGCGCTGAGGCGCATTGAACTTAACGTCGAGTTGAGCAACACCTGGATGAAACTTAAGGTGGAGGATTCAGTCGCTACCAAACTCGCCTCTAAGGAACTCGAGGGTGGACTGGTGGCACAGAATAAGTACAGGGCAAAGGTCATGGACAGCATAATGCAAACGGCTCCGTGGTAAGGTTTCCAATATGCAAGCCATGCCGGTCCAAAGCCAAATCAATTAACCATCTCAAAACCAGGATCGAGACCAATACGATTACCACTCTCGAAAAAGTCTTGGTTACCGAGGAAAATTCTTTCCATACCACACTCACAGCCTGCATAACCGATGGATTGGACGTGCCCTCCTCCACAATCGATAAATTGGAAAGCATGCTCATGGATAACAAGAATGCCATCACCAGCTCCAACGGGTGGTATGTTGAGTTCTATCTCCTCGTCTTCAGCTACCACAAGGACGATGTAGCCAAGAAGTGGCTGGCACGTAAGTTTTGAACGCCACTCTGCTGATATAGAAATCAAGTTGACGAAAACGCTTTCCTCTACTTTAGACGTAAGAAAATTCCACGTGCGAGCCAAAAAAGACGAGACCACTAGGAGCAACCCTGACCATTGCTTCGTCGTTGAATTTGCGCATGCAGACGGCGAGTTTAACAACGACATATTCGATAATATTAAACCGATGCTTGAGGATTTCTTGGTCCAGAGATGTAAGGACACAGTCAATGGCAAGATCGATATCCCAGTTTAAGGATGAACTTGCCCCCTTACTCTTTTTACTGGATTGGAATGGGCTGGTGATCAGAGTAGCTATCACCAAGTTTTCCGAGATAGACGTATTAATTCAAGTCACCTTTTACTCTTGATCTTCCCTGTGTCTTCCACACCTCACAGTTTTCTGACTCGAGCATGTGGTAAAATGAACTACTACACCTCATTCAATAAGTGTAACAGATAAATAAAATCTTATTAATACATCAACAACTCTTTTAAAAACGTGCCTAATCTTGCGCAGGCATGTCGTGACCAAATGTCTCACGGTAAGCAGGACAACGATGAAGGTTTCATCTCAAAAGCTCACACAATCTGATTCATCATCTGGTATTTACACTCAGCGTCTCTCTCGTGACGGATGCCGAACTTTTGGCGCGCTTCATAAACCCCACAACATAGTCTTGCGGTCGTTCCTCGGCATGGCTGTAGCTACCGACGCCGCTGCCAACGCCTGACCCAAACCAGACGACAAATAATTCCACGTCACTGGCACAGATCTCGATTCTGCCTAGACATTCAGCGACACTGGAACCGCTCCATGCCAAAGAAAGACAAACGGCTGGCGACAGAAGCCAGTCGGAACGCTGCTGCAGTTCTATGCAAGTCCTCAAACGGATTCTTGGGCGGGTGGGCGAGCGGGTGGGCCGTAGGCTAAGAGCTGGGATAACTTTTCCGGGACAAGTATAGTCTTGCTCTGATTCTGTTTATTGCAGGATGGGCTATTACTTGGTTATACCAGTCCGGGCCGGTTCCCAAGTCCGTACGAAGCTATGCAACCAAGCGATATTGCCGCTTGGACGGTGGCCGACATGATGCATCACGCGCAGGAATTTTGAGTGAAAAGCACTCTACAAGCAAGTGTCCACGTCTGGAAGCTATTCTACCGACAATTTCTTGGTCGATACTTCCTGAACTATGGCGAACTGGACGTCCTATGGAAAAGGCGCAATTGGTCTTTCAACAACAGCCAGCATTCATGACTTCTGCCTCGATGGCATCAAGATCCAGCCAGTGGGAGACAAGCGGCCACCCAGAGAGATTATTATGACTGGCCTTTTAATATCGATACCTGCGATGCATTAGCTTCCACGGTTGTAGATAATATCCGGCAGGCTCAGAAAGAGAGTTTGATGGTTCTCTCCAGTCTATCCGACCAAGACAATTTCAGAAAAACGTCACCATGGGAACGCTGGACAGGTCTTGGGGTGCATTGCACATCATCAATCACTACGGCAACGCCTTTATTGGATCAGACAGAAATGAACAAGAAGCCATCAGAAACATGCCGAAAATTCGAACTTGAGAAGAGGCTATCAGGACTGACTGCGCGGACGCTATTGCTGTGCTCGGGCTCCCTGTGTTATAATCTGAATGCCAAAGATAGGAACGAAGGGTTCAAGGCAGGCAAGAGTGGATAGTGGATAGGGACGCCACGCATATGATGATTTGCTGTTTGTGCCAGCCCGGTTCTGCATTCATCCTAAGCTAGGATGACCATGCCTATTCTCACCCCACGAATCCGCACGCGTTTCCCTTTGCTTGTCAAGGTGGCTGGCCAGGCTCCTCTACGAGCCCCGAGTCAGGGGTTCACCGAGCTTGATCTTGGATGCACCATACTTTTCCAATCGGATCGCCTGGATTGCAATAAAGCCACTGGCATCCTCCGGGCTGAAACCTTCGAGGGTATCCATACTGGCCTGTTCCTCGCTGTACAGATTGCTCTCAGGTGCGGATCGGGAAAGGACGTGTGCTGCGCCCTTGTAGACCATCATGTCAACCTTGCCATGGACGTGCTTCTGGCTGAATACGATGGAGTTTTCTGGGTTTCAAAGTCAGTAACTATTGGGTGAACAGTTTCACGTACGGATATATTCAAGACATACCGAGGAGCTCACGCTCAGGAGAGAAGTACATTCCTAGAATCAATGTTAAAAAAGGAACGGTACACGAGCAAGACCGGCGGCATAGTTACCATTATAGAGGCATTGGGACCACTGATTTCCAATCCAGGCCATGATTGACTTGACCTTGGAGTCGACAGTCATCCCCTCGATATCAATGTGTGCGAGACGGAGCACAGTCAGAGCGGGGGAATCGTAGCAGCCTCTCGACTATAAGTTATATTTCAGCGATGACTCCTAGGCGGCCAATTTTTACATGTAGAGGCCGCATTCAGAAGAACTCTGGTCAATTTTCAAACTAACCTTGAGGCCAATGAAGCTATAGGGGCTATTATTAGTGCAAGTCCAAGGGATTCTCAGGAAGAGGAACACCAACCGAGACTCGACAATATCCACCCTTCCGACACCGTTGCGGCCGGCAATCTCATTGAGAGCCTTGAAGAGCTCGAGCGAGCCAGTGACGGTCTCGCCGCCCTCTACCTCGAGCTTGGTTGGGATGCCCTCCCTGAACGTGACGGAGAACTTGGTCGGAACATCGGGTGCATCGAGAGGGTCTGAATACCATAAGGGGTCAATTCGTATACCACACTAAACCGCTGCCAGTTAGGGATAACGCCAGTGTACGCACCAACAGTTCGGGTCCAGACATTCTTGGGCGCAGGCATATCCGGCTTCTCAAGAATCCCACTCTCGTAGCTGCAGTGTGCCAGGTTATCT
This sequence comes from Tympanopsis confertula, assembly GCA_026745395.1. Classification (NCBI taxonomy): domain Eukaryota; kingdom Fungi; phylum Ascomycota; class Sordariomycetes; order Coronophorales; family Scortechiniaceae; genus Tympanopsis; species Tympanopsis confertula. The sequence continues at coordinate 6,630 of JAOYNU010080053.1, read as the reverse complement.
GATCGATTATCAGAAATACGAAGCTTCACAAGACGAGTATTTGACTCCAAGACGCACCATCTTGAGACCAGGGAGCCTTGGGAGTGGACGAAACGGGTATGTTGTTCTCTGAAGCGAACTTGAGGAGATCCTGTCGGCCCCTGTTATCAAGTCAGATATTGTGCGACAAGAAGAAGTGATGGCCAAAGCTCACTGGAAGCGGTTGAAGAAGGATGGCATCCTCCAGGGAGCGATAACAGAGAGGCTCTGGCAAGACTTGGTCAGTTTCCCTGCTGCGGACGGTTCGGCGAGCAGGCTGTACTGACAGGATCGCATGCTTTCCAGGCCAGTTCGAAGCGGATCTGGCTGCGGTTTGTCAGTCTCCGTGACGATGGGCCAGTGATGTTCTGCAAGAACATACTCATTCTAGACAACGTTAGCAGGGACTTTGCAAAAATTTGATGAAGAGATAACGTACGCCCTTGCCTGTGCAACCGTGGCTGAGAATCTTGCATTTGTACTTGTGAGCAGCGCGGACCTGGGCCCGAGCGATGACTGGGCGAGCAAGACTGGTTCCAAGGAGATATCTGACAACATTGTAAGCGGGAGGCGGCCAAAGGAAGGGCTCGGAGAGCAAAGTGAGGGGAGGTCCTTTTGAGCAAACACATAAAGTCGACAACGGTGTCACTTGCGACGCAAAGCTCTGGGGTGAATGGAGGGGGGATAGAACTCACCGGTCCTCATAGATCGCGTTGCCTGTTCCCCCCCCCCGCTAGCGTCAGTCATGTCTACACGGAAACCCTTGCCACCACCACACGTATGGACATGAGCGGAAGAGATGGCAGGGCAGGCATACATTGGATGGCGCGGAAGATGAGCTCGTCGACAAATTCCTGCTGCAGGTTATCGATAACCATGCGCTCGGCACCGAGAGCTAGGGCCTTCTTCTCAACCTCGGCGAAATCTTCGGATTGGCCTACATCGGCGAGGAAAGCCTGGAGGCAGTCTGGGTCAGCAATGGGTGCGATATCGATTAGGACGAGTAGGAACATACGACGACGGTGTAGCCCTATGATGAGGAATACGTTAGCAAGTCGATCTGTACGAGACGAGATGGTGAAGAGATGTTTACCTCGAGAATGAGCCACTTGAGAATAGTAGAGGTGTCAAGACCTGTGTGATATTAGCACTCGAGATCCATCGGGAGATCATTGGACGGAGGTGCAGCGAATGGAGAGCGTACCTCCAGAGTAGGCGCTGTAAGCAACATTAGGTCAAGTCCAATATGAATGAGTATGGGGAATCTCTTACAGGCACACTCGTTTGTCGGAAGACATGGTCGCAATTGCTGTTGCGGTGCGAGATGGGGGAGTGAAGTGAATGTGAAGACGCTGATAAAATTTGATATGGGGATTTAGATAGAGGAATTGAAGAATTGGCCCCGCGCTAAGCTAGGATTACCTAATCCGATTGTGACTCACGGGCACTCCACACAATCCATGGTGGAGAAGCGTAACGTTTTCTCGGTAACGGCTCCTTCGATTGTTCACTGTCAATTAGGTGCGGGTATGTGGTCGTGATATACGTCAATAGGAGGCATGGCATGTCTAGTTACGACCTATGCATCTATCTCGCCTTTGTTTTCCGTCAGGTGCCACATCGTATGGGCCAGGTTACTCAAGAAAACGACCTCGGCATCGATACAAGAGCTCAACGATGGAACATTTACTGCCATAGGATCTTCTTTTACGTCTTGAACAGAAGTGCTGCCATCAGTGAAATCTCTCTTTTTTTCTTGGTGTGGAACGGAGCTTGGTATCGGAACCACTGCAGCTTTCCATATCATTGTGCTTTTTTCGCAGCCCTGCTGGTTTTTATCGCCGTTTCGTATCGAGATGTGAAATTCACCTTTGGAAAAGCAAACGGTATCCCGTATGATATCGCGAGAGCTACAAAGGGGAGCCTTGGTCGGAATGACTGATCTCGTCTTGCTTCCATGAGGCAATCACCAATTGTACCAACTCCCGTTTGAGATATTAGGGATCCCAAACGGCCTAGCAATATTTCGAATGCGATGCCAACTCATAGGCTTTCTTTGATCATGAATCCAGCCTGGTGTCGCGTATGCGCCGAGGTGAAGTTGGACTTGTTGCTTATTCTCACCCAATAATCCGTTCGTGTCAACTCAACCACATTATCACGTGCTCACACATTTGACTCGTTTTCATGTACGCAGAACTTGAGAAACCCTGAGTTTTAAACTCAGCGACTTTCCAAATCTCGCTGGGTGAGAATGTGCCATGATGAAATGCTGCTCCCCAAGGTTGGCAATTGGGGCAAGTGCCATGTATTGCTTGCCTACTTGGCTACGTACCAAGTTATCTCCAGAGACTCGGTTGTTATCGTCGCCATATACGTGGTGACGTACGTGTACGTGTACCATGACCAGAAGCGTGGGTGCGATGCGCGCCTGCCGTCAGGAGTAGGAGAAATAAAGAAACAGAGATCAGGCAGGTATGATGGATTTCAGGTGATGGAGAGTGCTTTGCACATATCGATAATATCATCAATCATGTGATAACTCCGAGTCGAGTCACGTCCGCAATATATGTTGTGGTCGGGATTCTTATCGTGAGGGCGAATGGTGAGCCAAACCATGCCCTCTGATTTGTTATGGATGGAGAGCAATAACGGGCAAACTATGTGATTATGTCTGAAAGAGTCTGATTATGAGTATTGGCTCCCCAGATACGTAGGTGTAGATGAAGGGGAAAAGACGCCAATGTTGGTGGCCAGTACTACTGCTGCCACGAGTGCTCCAGCCTCCATCGCTTCAACAATCAGAGGCCGCTGCATGACTATCCGTACTATGACCGAGGCCGACGTATGCGCGCCGTTCTCCCTACGCTCATGTGTCCTGGCCAGAGTGTCGGGATCTACTGGCGTTGGCGCGACTTGCCATGAACCGCCGCCGTTACGGCTGGCCATGTGGCATTCCACTCCACAGCTTGGCGACTGACCGAAAGCTCGAGCTCAGATACCCCGAGAAGGACAGTCAGCAGTCCCACTGCATCTGGAAGACGCGGCGGGCCCGGATCATGCACGACGGGCTGCTACATTATGTGAAAACGCGAATTGATACCTGGGCCGACTGGCATGGGTTCATTCATCACTGAACTGAACCAGACATGGCGCATGTATGTGTGCACCGACATTTATTTGGGTAATCTGATAAACAGGATACTTGATGGGGGGGTGGATGCGGTGGTGGTGAGGGTGTTGGTGAGGGTATGTGGCAGATGACCATGCCGTCGTATCACCGGCTGGACCATGCGTTATACCTTGGAACGAGGAATGGCCACGCTATAGATGCTCTCTGGCTGGAACTAGTACCCGGAAGGATCTGTTCGGCGGGACTGGCTTCAGGCAGAGAGTGTTGTTGATAGGTTTGACACGCTTGATACAGTATGGCGGGGGAACAGCAAGTTTTTTTCTGACTCGTCTGTCTCTATGGTAGCTGGCTAGTCCTTGGGATGGGTATCCGGATAAATAAATGATGGTCTCGATCTCGATCATTACCTCGGTACAACTTGAAACAAACTTGGCCACGAGGCATCAGACATTGCAGCCCCCCTGACAGAAACGGCAATAGGACAACCAAAGCAACATCTGACTTGACTTCATCCACTCGTCGAGAATGGCGGATTCCCCATAAAACCCAAAACCCCAACACTCGACGACGGCCTCACCTCTCCCCAGACCGACCCACCCGGCTGCCCACCCGGCTGCCCACCCCCCTCAAGTCGTTCGCGGCCGGCCGGGACGCCAGCCCTTGGCACCACCACCGACGCAGTCCGCGGGGGTTTCCCAAGACAGAAAGAACATGACAAGAAGGATCCGACACGCAGACAACCCCGACATGAGGCCTCTGACTCGACAGCCTGGACAACACTTACCCAGGGACGTAGAGCCGTCCAGTTGTGACCAGGACCAGGACCAGGACAGGATCCGGCTTCGTCATCAACGGCAAAAGCTGGTAATCGGCAAACAACCCGAAACAAAAAAAGGGCAACGAAAAAAAAGACAAGGCCCTGCCCCTGCACTTTGTTGGTACCGGGCGGCCGGATGCATATCGGTTAACGCCGGCAGTTTGGTTCCGTGCCACGAGCGCCGATCCTTGATGCAAGGCTTGGTTTGGCGTGCGAGTTTATCGACGCGGGTCAAGGCAAGGATCTTGATTTTCTATCAATCTCCACTTCTCGAGAAAATAAAGGCTAGATCGCACGCAAACTTTTCACTTTTGGCTTTTCGCTCGCAATTTCGGAGCAAAAGCCCGGTACAATTGCGTCAGCTTTCGCCAACATTGATAACCTTGTGTATATACGACGATTGAGCAAACACACAAGGCTGGTGATACCGAGTTTAATTGTTTTCCCTGCGTGATTGCACTCTGGTCGTTTCACCATGGGATATTCGTTCGCTCACGTGGTCTTGACGGGATTTATTTTCTTTTATCGTGTCTTTTTTATATGTATCTATGATGGTGATGGCTATAAACGTATATATATGTATATATGCATACATAGCATATTGCATCCACAGCATTTCAAGGTACAGTCTAATCCCTGCTTACGGGAAGGCGATGCCGTATTTCCCTTGGCCAAAGTGAGACAGCCCATCATCACAGCTGATGTGTTCCTCGACGGAATCTCGGCTCTTTCTTCGAGACGGCGTGGAGGAGGCAAAGCAAACCATGTGCCCCGCGCCATGGAAGCACAGCGTCCCCCTTTGCGGTGCTGTAAAACTGCAAAACAAGCCCAATTGATCCTGTCCCGCCTGGCCGAGGGCTTGTCTTGTCTTGGCCTGAGGCACAACAGAACATTGAGCGACAATGGCAGGTCTCTGTTTCCCCGACCGACTGAAACGTTGACCGGCGACATCTGCCTCTGCCTGTCCAGCCCGGCCGACCGGCCGGCTTTCGTGCCTGGCACCTTGCATTGGGGGATTCGTCCGGTATCCGTACCTGCATGCCAGTCCGGGATCCTCCATTCTGGAAACGATGGTGCCATTATCCGCATATCAGCCAAGCCAAGGGGAAACGACCCGAACAGAGGCGGTGCCAGGAAGGGGTAATTCGCTTCCAATCGTGAACCAGCAGGCGCCCCTCTCCCGCCTCCCGAATCCATCGCCGCCCTTGTCTCTCTTTTTTTTTATTTTTATTTTTTTTACCTCTGCCTGGCTCTGTTTATTACCCCTGGTGCCTGAGTTTAGCGCCCATGCTGTCGTATTCTGCTTGGACAAACTAGAACCAGACTGGACTGGTCCCTCAACCTGCGACACGAAGCTGTCGTCTGGGGTTATCTGAAGTCGACCCGGCACAGAGCCGATTCGAGGGCGATAGCATGTAGACAACTTGGATATGTATGTGCACACCAAAAGAACCGCCATCGAAGCGCATAATAAGCTGGGCTGCAAGCTTACGGTGCCAGCCGCGCCCCTGCAAGGTACGCCGCCACGATGATAGGGATGCGCTGGCGATGTTAAAAAGAGGTCGGACATCCGCAGGGTGGCGTGCCACAGCAACAAGCCCTGGAGAGCCATCCCGTCTGAAGGATCAGTTATCCCGTCACTATAATTTTTTCACGTTCCAGGCCAAGTAGGTGCAACCTCCCAATTGTCACTTGGCCAATTGTCTTGGTGATAGATTTGTAACGTTACTTGGCCTGTCCTTGCTTGGCCTTGGTCCTGGCCACCAGAAAGACGAAGCGTGGGCTGTGAGCGTGGGCTGCGACTTCTGCGAGCGGGGGCCGTGGTGGGTTTGGTTTGGTTTGCGGTGCGGTGCACCTTCCCGTTCTAGTTTCGATTTGATACTCCGTACCTGACATCCAAGATCTTGCCTTGCTTTTTTGACTCGCCAGTAAGGAAGGAAGGATCTGCCCCCATCTCAACAACGCCAAACCTCAATTTACCAATTGGCTAAATTCCTTGACCTCCCCCAGCCCTTTCCCCCCCCTTCCTCCTCCTCTTTCTCTTCTTTTCTTTTCCCATCCACACGTACGGAAATCATCGTCGGGCCAAAGAGTAGATCTCTCATTCCTTTTCGTTTCTTTTCCCCACACTCTCTTTATTGAACCAGTCGTTCATTTTTTGCGCCCAACCTCGCAGGTCAACCAGCTTTGACTTTGATCTCGTCGTCGCCCTTTTCCGATTACCACCAGCCCACGATCGATTCGTATACAGACAGCAAACTTGCCACACAGTCTTGGACAGACTGTCTTCTGCAGATAGAAGAGAGAAGAGAAACCCCCCCCCCCCAAAAAAAAAGAACCAACACCACCCCAGCACTGTTCCACTCAACAACACACTCCTTGCACACACAAGCCGCGATCTGCAACAGCCTGAACCAGGACGAGACTCCCTTCGGAATTCTTGCTGTCAAGGAAGCCGCCGCCAAGGAAACCGCCGCCAGGAAAGCCGCCGCCAAGGGAAGAACGTCGACCCCATATACCGCCATTTATATCCATCAACTTAGACAAGGTCATTTAAACCGGTCCTGCACCCTGCCTCGCACAAACCACCTCACTGCTTGACAAAAACCACCACAATGCTCGCAAAGTCTGCTGCTCTTGCCGTTGTGGCCGCCAGCTTCTT